>JAGFPH010010960.1:0-20871 GCA_018207615.1 Philaenus spumarius
GAACCGCTATGTTAAGTCTCAAGTTAATATGTTTTGTCGTTTTTGAGCTATAGTGATCATCAGTGAGTCAGTGGTATTTCGATTTTATATAATATACAGGGTGTTTTAAAAAAACCTGTCAGGACTTTGGGATATGATTCCTCATACAAAAAGGAAGAAAAAAGTTCATGTAAACAAAGGTTCGAAAACGCTTTGTTTTAGAGATATCCACCATTTTGTGTTTTGTACAAAATAATTCATATCTAGAGAACGGTTTGATTGATTGAGTTCAAACTTGGCACGAAGTTTAACCTAACAACAATATATCTCAAGAAAAATAAGCGATTAAACCCAGTCATGAGTTTCAAAATGGTGGCTGTTTGAAAGTTTCAAACCTAAATTACTCAAAAACTGTACATTTTACCAAGAAATGTCAAGGTTCCTTTTTTGTAGCCCTTTTGATTCGCTATCGGACAGTGTAACTGTCAAAACAATCGAATGAAGGATAATAGCTAAGCTAAAGATAACAACAGCAAATGTACAAACAATATTGTAGTATTTACTGTGTTGGTATAGGATGCCGGGTTGAACAAATCAATTATTACACATAACCTATTATCATTCATCCGATTGTTTTGGCAGTTACACCATCCGATAGGGAATCAAAAAGGCTACAAAAATGGTGTCTTGACATTTTTTTTTTTAATGTACGGTTTTCGAGTAATTTATTTTTGAAATATTCAAACAGCCACCATTTTTATACGCATGATTGGATTTAATCGCTTATTTTTCTTGAAATATAATTATCATTGTAAGATTAAACTTCATGTCAAGTTTGAGCTCAATCAGTCAAACCGTTCTTTAGATATGAATAATTTTGTAGAAAAAACAGAATGGCGGATATCTGGAAAATGAAGCGTTTTCGGACCTATGTTTATATGAACTTTTTTCTTCCTTTTTATATGAGAAATCATATCCCAAAGTCCTGAAAGGTTTTTTTATACACCCTGTATAGATAAATACAGAAACAAGTTGGATGTTGCCACTTGGCTGCTTTTTAACCAAATTTCAAGAAATTGTGTGTAACAAATCATGGACAGGCCTAATATAAATTGCAGTGAAGTAAAAGAAGCGACGAAAGTGTTTACAACTTAAAGTAATTTTTCATTTTAATTATTACTAGTGGACACGGCAATGCTTCGCTATTGCTTGATTTACCTAACCTAAAATTATATTCAGTTTTTGATCCAAATCAGTTGTTGATCAAAATCAGCTGTTCATCAAAATCAGCTGTTTTAAGCTTTTCATATGAACAGCTGTTTTTTGTGCCCCTGATAAAATCAAAAGAAATCTTTCTTCTTCTTCCTTAAGATTGACCTTCCATAAGATTAACATGGGAACTTTAAAAGCCACTGGGGCAGAGCCCAAGGGACTTATTCAAAAATGTAAGGCCAGTTTGCAAATCTACGCGACACGCTCTTTCCAATGAGACGTCAATGGATAAAATCGGTTAAGAAATGGCGGAGGAGTTCAACCGACAAAGTTTCATGTAGCGTATTAATTATATAGATAAAACTAATGACAGAATTAATTTTTATTTTATTGTTTATTAATTAAGTACTTTCTGTTACATTTTATATTTAGTATTGGAGTGTTAGAATGTATAGCAAAATATAGTAAACTACTCATACAGTTTTATACTGTACTAGGGGAGACCCCTGCGTGCTCCGCACGCCAACCCCCAATGGAACCTTCTAAAAATATATGTTATGTTTTATTTATAATAAAGGTGTAGGATTAATAATAACCTCAAAACTAAGAATGTAAATAATGTTAAATGTTCAAATTAAATTATTTCTTATATTTTATAACAGCAGTTATAATAATGGTTAAAAGAACCAGCAAGGCTCAGGTCTACACTTTAAAACCCTAACCTAAAAGCTAGAAATACAAAAATAATTGCTTCAAATTTTTAAATCAGCTGTAAATGGAAATATTGCCGCTAACAGCTATAGTAAAATTCAACTCAGAGTGAGGCGGAAGTTCAAGCCTACTGAGTCAGCACGGTCGACTGGTTTCAGCTCCACTTCTACCTGAATTTGACTTTTTTATAGTAGCGTATGCAAACTTTTTTTATAACAAGAAAATATAAAAATAAATCACATAACGTTGTGTATCGCGGTCGTCAGTTTATTTTGATACCAAATTTGAAGTAAATCGGTAAATGTTGAGTAATTAAATAGTTCTTAGTTACATTAAAAGCTATGCCATTTACTCTGAGTTGAATTTTACTATATATTATCTGTTATTTTATTCAATTGGGTGCTATGGTAATAAATGTAAATACATGTGTTGGTTTATCATTCTAGGCCTAACCTAAGAATTTTTTCCGACTAAATTTACAAATATTGAAATAAAAAAGGTTTTTATCAAAATGAATTAATTATAGACTATGTTACTCAGGGATAGTGTGGCTTTTTATTAGTAAAACTATTTTTTCAATCGGTTCAGTAGTGACAGAGATTACCCCTCCATACAAAGAAAACAAAAAAACTTTACCTCTTTATAATATTAGTATGATTTACTGCTAACCCTACTGATTCCTCATTACTGACGTTAGTCTTGCACTAGATACGGATTGTAGTCGGGATGTACAATTCACGAAAAGAAGTTGGTAAGGGGTACACAACTACAAAAGGTTGAGAACCGGTGGCTCAGTTAATAAGAAGAGTTTCTTGAGAAGGCTTACCTCCTAGCTACAGCTGTTTAGCAAAGTTATAATGTCTGTGGAAGTAGAAGTTTGCGTCCGGATTTATCCATATACATTTGAATTATTTTTAAAATTATTTTCACTAAATAATGTTTCATGCTTTAGACCCTACAAAAGTCTAAATACCATGGAGCTCTTGAGCGTATAACAGATTGCATAAACTGGGTTTTGCAGGTGTACTTCTAAAATTGTCGAACGAAATGTCTCTTACAAAAATGATTAGTAATTCCATCGCGCAGCTGAACCACTAACGTGAGTTGAGCGAATTTCCAAAATTAAGTTTATATATTTTAGGGATTAAACCATCTATTTGGAAAATTGGTTTACTCACAAGAGCGCTGAATAGCTGTCTGTGTGTAGGAAATATCTTGGTAGATTTGTTTCCACCTCAACCTACAGCTCCGGTTCACGCACTACTTCGTTCCACTCGCAGCGGAAAATCAAGCTTTTCGAGTTTGCACCTCAACCTTGCGGCCTCCGGGTAGACTACTTCGCTTTGTAAATTTTCTCGCGAGGTAAATAATGTCGGGTTATTTTATGGTATTTTACGTTTTGATCGATTTTAGGATAACCAGACAGGCTATAAGGTCTTGTAAAAACAATATCTTCAGAACACTCCCCTGTATGTATTTTACTTTTTCACTAGACTATAGTATAGAGAAAGTATAGTGATCGCAAAAAAAAATCGATGTTGAGATTTTTGTAGAAATGTCCGTTTTGAGTCCAAAAAAGTGTTTTTTACAAAATGTCTGTCTCTACGTATGTCTGTATGTATACAAAGCTAGAGCGAAAACTATTCGACCGATTTCGAACAAATTTGCACCAGACATGTCAAGTAGACCTGTATAGATGCACGAAAACGGTTTTGAAAATTTTTGAAAAACAACCCCCTTTTTGACAAAAAACCTCAAAAATCAGTTATTTTTTTTATAAAAAAACGGCTATAACGATTTTGATAAAATTTGGCTTATATGTACCCTACCATATGCAAAAAACCGCATCTTTCTAAAAATTCTCGTTTAGCTAATAATAATAATAACAGATTTTTGGGGGTTTTTGGCCATAAAGGGGGTTGTTTTTCAAAAATTTTCAAAACCGTTTTTCGCGCATCTATACAGGCCTAATTGACGTGTTTGGTGCAAATTTGTTCGAATTTGATCGAATAGTTTTCTCTCTAGATAATAATAATAATATTTATTAGTTAATCTCCTACTTTAATAAATCAGCTCTCCTACCCCACCTACAATTATAAAGTCACAGTGCATCTGTTTAATAATTTAAATATGTTTGTTAGAAAGTATGTGCCAGTTCCTGGTACCGTTTATTTTAGATTAAATCCCCAAAAAGTTTCATTTTAGTACGAAAAATCTCAAGAAATTGTTACTTTAAAAAAAAGTGCTTCTTGTTGTTGGTTTTTTTGGCTAACGAACTCGTCCAAGCGACTCAGAAAACCAAACGTATGTAACAAATTCGGACCGAAACGGGCGTAAAATACGGCCGTTAGAGTGCGAACACAAAGTTTATAATGACACCCGAAAACGTGTTCTGGGGACCATGATCGGTGCTCATTTACTACTCCCGACCTAAGGTCCTACCATAAGGGTCACTGCAATATCTCATCTTTCCTATAGAAATTCGCTAATAATGTGGACAAATAAAAATAACCCTCTTTCTTTCTCCGCATAATGTTACCACCTTAACCTTCCGACAGGCACGCCATATTTTGTCGTTTCAATTTGGTGACAAACGTTCAGATAGCAACACAATTTCCTTACTTAACAGTTTTTTCACCTTGAGTAAAACATACACACCGTATTATCTTGTTTCGGACGCCATTTTTTAACTTAAATGGTTGAGAAACTTTAATTTTTCGAAAAGGCTATGTATGTGCTTTTGTCTTATAACTCACAATTGAAAGAAATCAACGGCAAACCAAATCAATCAATTACCTTTCTACATTAATTGAATACTTTCATGCATTTTTTGAAGTTTTAAGGTCACGAATACAAAATATTAAGCCTTCTTACTAGTTTAAAATTATTTTACTTATTCATTTATAAATATAATCCAAAACATGAAATTACGTATAATAATTCAACGATCTCGTGACTTGCGATTCAAGCCATCTGTGGCGCTACTATAAATACATCATTTAAAAAACGAAACTATTAAAACATAACATTAAGGAATACTTATGCAGGACTATCTTACCAACCGACAATTAATTCCTCGCCACTCTTTACTCACAATTCCTTCTCTTTTAATTGGACGGTATTAGGAGTAGTGGAACGGTAAGCGGGCGATTAGCAGACGCTCAGTCTTGTGTTTTCAGTCCGTCCCTATTCTCCCCGCGCCACTTCAAGGTCACTGACTGTATTCGGACCAATTTTATTTAATTTACACTGTACACTGGAGTTTTCTCCAGGGCGATATAGATCCTTCAAAATCTTTCATACAACATCCAGCTTTAAAATATTGTCGTGCAATTTTTTATCATAAAAGAAATTAACCCAAACTTTGTTTATTAATATTTCTTTTCCATAAGTGAAATCCGTTTTGATGCTCGGAGACTCACGATGCTATTGGTTCCGAAGAATTAGTGTCAATTGGTGTCACTTGAGGTGAAAATACAACCAGTTATTTGGGATGTGAGCCATGATGACATAGGCGCCGACTTGTGATAATAATTGCGAGACCCAATCGGTAAAATAGTTTTACACCCTAATGTTATGAGGAGTTCCCACTCTGAAAACTTATTTATTTCCGACATTTAGTATACTAGGGGAAACCCCAGCGTATTCCTCACGCCAACCCCGTTGGAACCTTCTATACACATAATCATGTTATGTTTTCTTTATAATAAAGGTGTAGGATTAATAATAAACTTAAAGCTAAGATGGTAAAGTTAAAAGTTAGTTCAAATCAAATTATTTCGTATATTTTACAACAGCAGTTATAACAAAGGTAAAAAGAATCAGCAAGGCTCAGGTCTACACTTTAATAAAAACCTAACCTAAAAGTTAGAAATACAAATAATTGGTTCAAAGTTTGAAATTAGGTGTTAATGGAAATATTAGAGCAAACAGCTGTTTTATCTGTTATTTTATTGAATTCGTTGCTATGGAAATGAATGTAAATATTGTATATTTAAGAAATATGTGTTGATTCGTCAGTCTAGGCTTAACCTAAGAATTTTTCCGACTAAATTTACAAATATTGAAATAAACATGTTTTTATCAAAACGAATTATAGAATATGTTACTCAGAAATAGTGTATCTTTTTATTAATAAAACAATTTTTTCAATCGATTCACTAGTTCCAGAGATTACCCCCTACGTACCAACAAACAAATTTTACCTCTTTATAATATTAGTATAGAATAGAAGGATTTGCGATCTAAGGGTAAAAAAACGATCACACAAATTTGACAAGTAACACACTTTTTAATGAAAGTAAGCCAAAAAAACTAAAAGATTCAACTATACATCGTAGTCTATGATTTATAGATTTACAAAGTAGGTTTCAATATGTTTACATCGTAATTTATTAAGTCTTGAAACTATGCAAATGTTGTCCTTCGCACTGGATTACCCTCTAATAAAGTCGTTCACAATTGACCTCAGATCCAAGTTGTCCAATACAGTCAGCTGCATGTGCATTTTAAGAACAAGGGACTTACGTCAAAATGGATAAATTACAACTGCTCCATGATTGGACTACACATAGTGCAATAGGAGAAAGTAAAAACGAAAAACAACTGTTTAAAAAAATAATGCATGCATGTTGTTTGTTATTAATGTTGTACAGAACCAAATCGGTAAATTATAAAGGGTATTTCAAAATTATAATTATTATTAATGTGCAATGCGGTAATCGCGCTAAAAAAAATATGTATAAAATTGTATAAAATGTTAACAAAATTTTGAAACATAATTTTATAATTATAATTATTTTATTATTATATTATAAGAAATTTTATAATTATAATACCTTTTAAACAGTTTGATTTATCAATATGAAATGAAAAGCAATTATAAAATATAACATTTTGTTTCTTTCATTCTATATATACAAAAAATAAATGAAAACAATTAAAACATGCTTTCCTATCCATAAATAACATAAATACACTCGAACTAAAAATGTTCGAATGATGTTTTCGGAACTTCGCAAGAGTAGCCCCACGCTTTTTGGGTGTGTTTATTTTGTGAAAAGTAAAAAGATTGCAAGCTATCAAGTCTCATTAAAATATCAGATTCGCTGAGGAAGAATTAATTTTATATGTGGGTTATTTTTTATTTCACTTTCTCCACCCTATACGTAGTATATGGAGAAAGTATTGTTTTCGTAAAAATGTTCGAATTTAAATTTTCAGCTGAATTATCTGTTTTGGTGCTCCCAGAACCCCAAAAAATGGTTTAGTGCAATTATCTGTGTTGGTGCTCCCTGAACCCAAAAATATTTTTAGTGGAATTTTTTCTTTTGGTGCTCCCTGAACCAAAAAAAGTGTTTTTAGAGTGGTGTCTGTCTGTCAGTCTGTCAGTATGTATACACGACCAGAGAGGACACTATTGGTCCGATTTTCATGAAATTTGGTATGTAGGTACTAAACCCTAATATCTCAAGGCGTTTTTTTCATTTTTTGGAATTTTTAATTTTTAAGGGTAATTTACCCCTAAAAACCCATAAAAAACGACAAAAATGCAAATTTCTCAAAAACGGCTCTAACGATTTTGATCAAATTTTCAGTATTTATAGTGCTTCAGATGCCAAACAAAATGACACCACCCGCTTTTATCAAAACTTCGGCGTTTTATAATTATGGGAAAATGTTTAAAAATAAACAAGTTTATGTTGTCAATCTAGCATCGCGGCGGCGGCCGCACGGGGTAGCACCATGGTAGCGATCACGGCCAAGGTCGCGCGATCGAATCCCGCCTAGGACAATAACTTTTTTATACGATTGACGTAGGTATAATATTATTTTTTTGTTTTGTTCTAAAAAGTAATAAATAAAATGATTGAAAACAATATTATTTTGACTACAGTAAGTTGGGAGAAAGTTTGTGTCAGTTAACTGATACCGTTTATTTTAGTTTGAGTCTATTTATGTTATTCATGGATAGGAAAGCATGTTTTAAAATTTTTTTCATTTATTTTATTTTTACTTTTTAGTTGTAGTCATAAATTGGATTTTCCCGAAAATTATGGTCTTCAGGGCCACCCCCCCCCCCCCCTCTCCCCTATCTGAGGGTTAATTTTTTGATTAATATACGAATGCGAGAACTCAGGGCCAACCCATCCCCTCCCCCCTATTTGAGGGTTAATTTCTTGGTTAATGTATGTATGCGAGAACGCAGTCGTAACGCAAAGTGCTATACGGAGCAGCCCGAAGCGATCCGGAAAAAGCCGAGGCGACTGTGCACCGGTTGAACGGTAGTGTGTTGAAGAAAAGCATGTAAAAAAATGATATAATACATACGAAATTTCAACAACAATAATGTACTATTCATCTCGGTTGGTGGCAAGTGTAATGAGAGATTATCAATGTTTGACGCCGATAGGAGCAGCAAGAATGTAGGCCTACCGGAGAGTTCACACTGCGAAAGTATTTTTTTTTAGCTGCACATGCGCATCAAACAGTTACAGAGCTGTTTATTTTAGACAGAGCTTAATTATTTAATATTTTACTTTAAAAACTACTCGTATTTAAGTGACTGCATTCGGTCGCACTGGCTACTTATACCTACCGGTAGATGTCGTCAGAGTGATGGATTTTACCACGGTAGCTGAACTGTAAAAAACTATAAAATGTTGCATGATCTTTATTAATTGAAAAAGTTCTGCTCTTATTGTAACAGACTGTACACGGTGTCTAGTTTTAAATACAGCGAGTGTACAGTAGCACTGATACGTATTAGTAAACTTGTAAGGCAATTATCCTCCCATCTTAGCTAACTTTATAATTACCCTACTTCCGAAATCAATCGACTTAACTGAAGATGTCACTAACTCTCCCCCTCCTTCAGCAATCAGCTGTTTGCTTCTCACGACACTAGGTGCAAAATTAATGACGAAGAAACGAATCTCTAACTTTGGTATATACTGCCTTCCGCCATTTTGTACCTATTACCCGTAAGAAAGCTTTACCTTTTCTCTACTTTTGAGCCTAGTGAACTTTGTTACTTTAACCATTTTCTTTGATATGCTAAATTCGCCAATTTACCTTAGGACATTTGTTTTTGGTTTACATCCGTAGATTCCAAAAATACCTTCTCTTATGACTTTTGAGCAAAATTTAAAATTTCTCCTAACTTTAACTTTTAATTACGTAAGCATTATTTACTACTAGCTGGCCCGATCCGGCTTTGCACGGATAGACAAATCAAAGTTAAATGTATATTAACAAAAAATATATTATATCAATAAATATATTACACTATGTATTTCTTATGGGGATGTGTAGTAACTTTGACACCCCCAAACCTCCCCAAAACAATTTGATTTTTTGTAAAACTCTTTCTTAGCGAGAACCTAGGGATCTAGAGGAAGCTATACATAATAAATTTCATTCCAATCTGATCGGTGTTTCTTTTTAGTAACTTTGACCCTCAAACCCCCCCCCCTAAAATTTAGAATTTTTTAAAAACCCTTTCTTAGCCAGCATCTATGGCCCTAGAGGAAGCTACATACCAAATTTCATTCCAATCCGTTCGGTAGGTTTTGAGAAATCGTGATTTAGTAACTTTGACCCCAAAAAACCCCCCACTAAAATTTCGAATTTTCGGAAACCCTTTCTTAGTGCGCGTCTAGAGCCTATAAAGAGTATTAGTGCCAAATTTCATGTTTGTAGGCCTCGTGGTTTTGGAGAAACTGTAATGAGTCAATGAGTCAATGGTATTTGACTTTTATAAGTATAGATAGATTATGATCTAAGCCTTACATGACGTGTGGCGTAATGCATTTCAACAAGAAAACCCCAAATTCATAACCTCCTAAATTCCGTTATTCCCACAAAAATCATTACTTAGAGGCTGAGTTCATTTTCGTTCACCGACTTGTCCCAGTGAACAGTCATCATTCCAGATAACAAACGTTCGAGTACCTTCAGGTAGAATGCGGCATTCACCGTTTGTCCAGCAGGAACATCAGCTGACTCGGCCCCAGTACTCGCTGCATTTTAGAATTGTTCGTTCACATGCAGTATTGAAAAGTATGACAGTACAGATAGCGCCAGTTAGGATGGAGCGCGAAGAGGGAATGTGCAAGTCTCCTACGCCGGCTCCCACTACATTTCCCCTCTCGCGGCGGAGTACAGTCAGAGCCGCCTGCCTTACCTCATTCATGTCTCCTATGTAGTCGTGTTGATTGTATATCAACACTTTTTGGTGGTGACTGTACTGAAGACTCACAATCGAGTAGGAGAGGGTAAGACGTTACAGCGCATGCTCAAGTGACGCTTCACGCTACTTGGCACTATCTGTAGGTATGACGAAATGGCACAAAAACACATTTCTTTATCCGTACTCTCCACTCGACTGAACGGTTACACAGGGCGAGTAAGGTGGCAGTATTTAACTGTTGGTGGTGGGGGAAGGCGTGTGGGCGAGCAGCTGTCTGTCTGGTGAAACCATTCTACTCGCCCGCCAACTGGGTCTAGGGAATGACTCGCCCATCACACGACTCGCCTTTCTGTCTACATTGGTCAAATTTAATTAAGTTCTAACTCGACCATTACTCGCCCTTCTACTCGACCAATGTAAGCCAGCTCTTATGGGTGATTCCTTCTTTGTAAAAAAATGTGATCAACATGGTCTTCACTTTCGATTTTTCCACGCGGCTATTGTTTGTCGCGGGAAAAAAGGTGACCGTAATTCCATCGATTGTCTTTTCGTTTCTTGGTCGTACTGGTATAACACCAAGTCTTATCTCCCGCGACAATGGAACCCAGAAAGTCGGATACCGGTCACACGTATTGATGAAATCACCACTTAAAACGTCTTGCATCTTGATCATCTGTTAGGATGTGCAGCACAAAACGTGAACAAATCTTGTGTTTGCCCAATTCTTCATGGACGATGGCCCCGTGTCTTTGCCAATACTCACTTCTTCTGCTATTAATCGCAGAGTCAATCGCCGATCTTTTGTCAGCATCGCTCGCACACGTTCAATGTTTTTCGACGTCCTGGTTGTGGATGTTCGTCCTCCAACGATTCTTTACAAGGCCGAAAGCGTGCAAACCAATCGTACACACATTTCCTACATCCTGCCCGTACACTTGCACCAACATCTCGTGGGTTTCTGTGGCCGTTTTACCCAATTTGAAGCAGAACTTAATGTTGTGTCGTTGCTCCATGCCTTTTCGACGCACACTCTGTTGCAATGACTGTAAAAGTACTGCAACAGAAGCCTCGCGCAATTCCCGACAGATGGCAGGTCCAGACATGTTCATGCCTGCGTACGCTTGCACGCACGCTGTTCAAGCGTTGAATACCGATATATTGGACCATTCACTGAACTTTTTAGACAGACCTCGTATATCAACACTATTATTCTTCGCCCTCAATTAGTCAGAAAGTTATTACTAGTCGGATAACGTACCATTTTTACAAATCCACGATTTTCTATTACTAGCCAGGGACGACAGCTAAACTGTATTTATTTTCACACCAGAGCGCGCTGTACAGGATACAGATTTAATTGTTCGTACTTTTCTCGCGCGAAAATTAAAACAAAGAACTTGCACATAAATACTCATTAAGACTATTAAATTTAGTTGAGAAATATTGTAGGGTGTTGCAAACCCTGCTGTGCGAGGAGTAAGGGATGGGGTAGATTTTATTGCATCTAATTAACTCGATGATTTTTGTTTCAATTTAAAGAGGATAGTAAATTATAAACTTTGCTTTCGTTGCTAGTTTTAGTTTTGCTGTATTATTCTTTTTTTTAACACTCATAATTCGGGAATACAACAAACAAAATGGCGGATAGAAATGGAGGGTTTCCAGACATGTGTGGTTAGGTTAGGTTAGGTTAGGTTAGGTTAGGTTAGGTTAGGTTAGGTTAGGTTAGGTTAGGTTAGGTTAGGTTAGGTTAGGTTAGGTTAGGTTAGGTTAGGTTAGGTTAGGTTAGGTTAGGTTAGGTTAGGTTAGGTTAGGTTAGGTTAGGATGTACAATACCACTAGAGTAAGAGCATAGAAAACAGTGTGCTGATCCAACCTTCTCAAGGTTGGCCTACGATATTATATTGGTTAAGCGTTCGACCGCGACTAGAATATCTCTTGTATACAATTTCGTTGTAACTAATGGCTGTCGTATTAGCGAATTTCCATAGGAAAGATGAGCTATTACAGTGGCACTTATGGTGAGACCTAAGGTCCGGGAGTAGTGTGTATATATGTGTACTCGCTCTAACGGCAGCATTTTAAGTCCGATTTGGTCCAAATTTGGTACACTGGTTGGTTGTCTATGTCGCTCGGACGAGTTCGTTAGCAAAAAAAATCCAACAACCTTAATCGGACGTAACTGTTTTTTTTTTTAGACTTTTGTACGAGAATGAAACTTTTTTACGATTTTATATAAAAAAAATTTGGAAAACGGTTGACCCTAAAGGCCATCCATGTAACTTCCCGCTAAGTTTAATTACAACAAACACTATTTTTGGAAATTTTAAACTGCCATAAATTTTGAATGAATCAACCGATTTTTATGCGATTTGCGGAAATCGATGCAGTTTTTTAAGTCCATTCAAAGAATCAACAACAAAAATTTTTCAGATGAAAATTTTCTGAGAAATTGAGGAAAAACACTTTTTTTTATTTTCTTTCGTTCACGATATCTCGCGAATGAATCAACCGATTTTTATGCGATTTGCGGCAATCGATGCAGTTTTTCGAGTCCATTGAAAGAATCGACAACAAAAGTTTTTCTGATGAAAAATTTCGGAGAAATTTAGAAAAAACACTTTTTTTTATTTTCTTTCGTTCACGATATCTCACGAACGAATTAACCTATTTTGACCGGACTGGTAGCGATCGAAGTCGCTTTTCAAGGTTAAAAGCTGATTAGATTTTGGAATTTATCGGTAAAGCCGTTTAAAAGTTATTCCAAAAATCCTGATTTGAAAAAATGTTATTTCTTAGTTTTTTTGAAATTTCTCAGAACCTACCGGTCCGAATTAGTTGAAATTTTCAGGAAATCTAAGTTTGATGGAACTCTTTAGAACGCCGTTTGATAGGATCCAATCGGTTAAGCCGTTCAAAAGTTATAAGCGGGTCACATACTTAAATACACACACACACACACACACACACACCCCAACACACACACGCACACACACACACACACAGACAGGGTGACACCCAATCGGGAGTGGTCAGGGAAGATTATTAGGACCTCAAAACGTCGAGATCTGATGAATACTCGATTTTCGAAAAACGGGGTGAAACCAATAACAACCGATTTTAGAAAATTTTAAATTTTCTTTTAGCGGGAAGTTAAAAATAAATAAATGTGGGATATTATTCTGCACATTTTGTTTTATTACACGACCTTATAGCTCGCTTGGTTCCCCCAAAATTAATATAAACGTAAAATACCATAAAAGTACCCTGTTTACATCTACGTGAAGGGATTTTACCGTGGGGGCATCTTCTGATTCAAGGCCGACGGCCGAGTTTGTACGATGCGAGCGAAGCGAATCAGTCCATAACCCGAGGCCGCAAGGTCGAACGAAGGAGCTCTTGAGTCGAAGCTGGAGGTTTAGGTGCAAACAAATTCTACTAATATATACCGTAAACACAGGCAGCTATTCAGCGCCTGCATTAGTAGACGAATTTCCCAAATAGTTGGTTGAAACCCTGAAACATAAAATAAACTTAATTTTGGAAATTCGCTCAACTCTTGTCAGAGGTTCAGCTGCGTGGTCGAATTATTTTCAGTTTCCTCCATGAGTGTACATTTTAATTTGCAGAAAGCTCCAATGTACAGTTAGTACGTAACGTAACAAAATTCGTCCTAACGTTTTATGCTATCAAGTGACTGGACTGAAAATCATGTTTTTCGTCTTGTTTATAAGCAAAATATCTTTAATAAAAATGTAATTTTTGTCACTTACGATTATAATTTAGGTGTTCATGAAAGATTGCGATTACAAAAGTTATTTTCAAAATTCAATGAAAGATAAGTTATATTGAAAACGACTGTATGGGAAGTCTTGAAGTCCTGGTATTTCAACCCATTATCTTTTTGTTCACTTAGAGGAGGTACTGTGAGAATGTCAGAACAACTAACTTGAAGATAACATACCCAGTAAGAAGTTATAAAACGGAGCTCATCTTGGCTACAACTGGATTATAAAACATTTAATTAGCTCTTAGTAGGCCTACTGTGTAGTACCATAGATCATGAATAATAAAATAGATCATGCATTCATACGGCGGCTGTGTGCCGAAAAAAAGGGTTGTCGGGAAAATATTGCATGATCGCGCCGCGGGGTAGAGCGCTAGGGAGAAATCATTCAAGGCATCGGTGCTACACACCGCTTTCGTCGTTTCCCCCGCAGATCGCGCCACTATCGTCGAATTTCCAGCGGATTGAAATAATGCATTGGGTCGGAGTTCTATTAGGCTATCCAAATACAATGGTAGTACCATAGATCATTACTAATAAATAGATCTTGCATCCATACGGCAGCAGTGTGGCGAAATATAGGTTGTCGGGAAAATAGTGCATGATCGCGCTGCGAGTTAGAGCTAAGGAGAAATCATTGGTAGCATTGGTGTTTCACACAGCTTCCGTCGTTTCCCCAATAGATAGCGCCACTATCGTCGAATTTCCAGTGGCACTAATTACTGCACTGGATCGGAGTTCTATTAGGTTATCCAAATACAACGGCAGTACTCACGAGTGTGGACCTGAGATTTACAGGCGCTAAGACTGGTGCCGTTGGCCACGGCTGTACTAGCCATGTCACTAATATGTTTCGCGGAACTATCGACCCTCCGATTTCTCAGAAATGCCGACTTTCAAATCCTAGTGGATCACCTCGGCAACATCCTTCAATACTATTGTTAAACACACTCACTAATTTGTAATAAAGAGAACTTCCGTGTTTTCAAGAGAAGAGATGCAGACCGATGTTTTACTTTCTCGCTATACTATAGTATAGAGAAAGTATAGTGATCGCAAAAAAAATCGATGTTGAGATTTTTGTGGAAATATCCGTTTTGGGACCCCCTGAGTCCAAAAAAGTGGTTTTTACAAAATGTCTGTCTGTATGTCTGTATGTATGTCTGTATGTATACAAAGCTAGAGAGAAAACTATTCGATCGATTTCAACCAAATTTGCACCAGACATGTCCAGTACGCCTGTATAGATGCACGAAAAAGGGTTTTGAACAATTTTACAAAACAACCCCCTTTTTGGCCAAAAAACTCCCAAAAAATCAGTTATTATTTTTTTATAAAAAAACGGCTCTAACGATTTTGATAAAATTTGGCTTATTTGTAGCCTTTAATGTGCCCTACCATATAAAAAAAACCGCATCTTTCTAAAAATTCTCGTTTAGCTAATAATAATAATAATAATAACTGATTTTTGGGGTTTTTTTGGCCATAAAGAGGGTTGTTTTTCAAAATTTTTCAAAACCTTTTTACGTACATCTATAAAGACCTAATTGACGTGTTTGGTGCAAATTTGTTCGAAATCGATCGAATAGTTTTCTCTCTAGATAATAATAATAATATTTATTAGTTAATCGCCTACTTTAATAAAAGTATACAAAGCTAGAGAGAAAACTATTCGATCGATTTCAACCAAATTTGCACCTGACATGTCAAGTAGGCCTGTATAGATGCACGAAAAAAGGTTTTGAAATTTTTTGAAAAACAACCACCTTTTTGGCCAAAAAACCCCCCAAAAATCAGTTATTATTTTTTTATAAAAAAACGGATCTAACGATTTTGATAAAATTTGGCTTATTTGTAGCCTTTAATGTGCCACCATATACAAAAACCCGCATATTTCTAAAAATTCTCGTTTAGCTAATAATAATAATAATAATAACTGATTTTTGGGGGTTTTTTGGTCATAAAGCGGGTTGTTTTTAAAAAAATTTCAAAACCTTTTTACGTGCATCTATAAAGACCTAATTGACGTGTTTGGTGCAAATTTTTTCGAAATCGATCGAATAGTTTTCTCTCTAGATAATAATAATAATATTTATTAGTTAATCTCCAACTTTAATAAAAAAAACTCTCCTACCCCACCCTACAAGTCACAGTGAATCTGTTTAGTAATTTAAATGTGTTTGTGAGAAAGTATGTGCCAGTTCCTGGTACCGTTTATTTAGAAATGCGTTTGAAATAAGTGACAGGGCAAAACCAATGCACTGTGCCGTGCGGGTTGCGTTCTTTCCAGGTCCACACTCGTGAGTACAGCACAGTAGTAGAGTTTGCTATCGGTAGGGTAGCACGTTTTGAATTGATCACGATTTACCAGCCTCATTACTCATAAAGTTATGTACATTATAGTGTGTTCCAGAGTTTGACCATGTTTGCCAGTTAAACCTCTAGACACAGAAAGCATTAACTCCTTATGCGTACGTCGGTGGCTAACAAAATAGTATAGCGCATGCGCGTAGTTATATTGTAGGGTTTATTCTTTAACGTTTAAACAGCTGATGGAAGGCACACAAAAGTAATTGACGAAAATAATTCGTCCACGTAGCTGAAAAGCTAACGTAAGTTGAGCGAATTTCCAAATTAAATGTATACAGGGTGATTTAGTAAAGCGTAGCGGGCTATGCATATTCAGATTCTACATGAAAAAATAAGTCGAAAATGTAAAATAACATTTTTTCGATTTCGGCTTAGTTTAGCCGTAATCCGCCATTCATATAAAAATAATTCATGTAAGCGAAGACAAAATACATTTATTTTTAGGTCAAATTAGAGACATTAAGGATATTAATCAAGTTTTAACAAAATATATTTTAATGTAACTTTAATGTTAATTTTTACTTTCTCACTATACTATAGTATAAAGAAAGTATAGTGATCGCAAGAAAAATCAATGTTGAGATTTTTGTGGAAATATCCGTTTTTGGACCCCCTGAGTCCAAAAAAGTGGTTTTTACAAAATGTCTGTCTGTATGTATACAAAGCTAGAGCGAAAACTATTCGATCGATTTCAAACAAATTTGCACCAGACATGTCAAGTAGTCCTATATAGATGCACGAAAAATGGTTTTGAAAAATTTTGAAAAACAACCCCCTTTTTGGCCATAAAAATTCCAAAAAATCAGTTATTTTTTTATAAAAAAAACGGCTCTAACGATTTTGATCAAATTTGGCTTATTTGTTGTCCTTAAGGGTCGGATCTAGTAAAACAGAAAGCAACCTGCGACTCCCTATAGTGGCGGTAGGTTACCCGGACATTGCTCATCCTAAATCCATTTAAAACCCGCAATTATTCAAATAGCGTTTTTTAAAAATACCAAACTCTTGGGGACAAAATTCTTCATCCGAATGGCTTGGTAATTTTTCGCTATAACTAACAGTTACAACGTAAAAAATAGCCTATTTAAAATCACCCTATAGCGGCGGTAGGTTACACGGACATTGCTCAGCTTAAATCCATTTAAAACCCGCAATTGTTCAAATAGCGTTTTAAAAAAATACCAAAATCTTGGGGACGAAATTCTTCGGGCGAATGGCTTTGTAGTTTTTCGCTATAATGAATAGTGACAACATAAAAAAATATTAAAAAACAATGTTTTAAATTGTTAATAAATATTAAACAAAATATTTTTCTTAATTTTAAAAAGCCATTTGCATGCATATTGACCACAGCTTTAAAATGACATATCGTTTATAATTTTCCGATCAAAAATAAAGGAAAAATTTGGATTTTAATTTAACATTGGTCTTATGGAGTGTCAGCCAACATGGCCGACAGCTAGAGCCGACCCTTAATGTAGGCTACCCTATCACATGCAGAAAACCGTATCTTTCTAAAAATTCTTGTTTAGCTACTAATAATAATAATAACTGATTTTTGGAGTTTTTTGCCAAAAAGGGGGTTGTTTTTCAAAATGTTTAAAAACCTTTTTTCGTGCATCTATACAGGCCTAATAGACGTGCTTTCGGCAAATTTGTTCGAAATCGATCGACTAGTTTTCTCTCTAGCTAATAATAATAATATTTAGTTAATCTCCTACTTTAATAAATCACCTCTCCTTCCCCACCTACAATTATAAAGTCACAATGAATCTGTTTAATAATTTAAACATGTTTGAGAGAATGTATGTGCCAGTTCCTGGTACCGTTTATTTTTAATAAAATGGACATTTTCACCTCTTCTGTTTATTAATCCCCCCCCACCCTTTCTTATATCCCTCTACATAAAAGACCTCATACACTTCTCGGTTACTGTGATTGCGATACAAGTTTTAAAATATCGTCAATTTAAAGTTTATAGGTCTGTAAACCACAAAATGTGATTGTAATTTCCGAGTATCATCGCGGGGAATTCCCCCCCCCCCCCTGCCCCAAGAGATATACACTGGGTCTCAACGTAGACGTGAGCTTATCTACGAAACCTAGAAAGAGGCAAAGAGGAATAACTAACTATTCCCACAGGAGCTTGTTAATAACTTCTCTGGGGAACGTAGGGGTCCAGGATAACGCGCATTGGCAGAAATATAAAGTTGTAATATGTATAGCATTGAAGTAACGAGTGTTTTTTTGATGCTTTTAAAGAATGTCACCATTGGGATTTTAAACTATTAACGACGAAGAAAACTTTAAATGTGGAATCCTTCATAATTTATTGTAATGATGGAAAACTTGTACTTCAAATATTGAAAAGTGTTCACCATTTGTTTTGTGTATAAACAATTAACCGAACACTATCTATAATAAACGGTATCAGGAAACTGACACATACTTTCTTCCTCATTATAGTAATTTTCCCATAAAAATAGCCTAACCTAAAATTATATTTAATTTATTTTACCTACCTCAACGGCAACATACACACATAATTTATGTTTTTGTGCACATTTTTGCATAGTACGTTTTAAATAATATAAGTTTCATTTTTCAACTGCCGTTTTTTAGTTTTTCATAATGTTGCTTATTTATTAGTATTACAGCTGTGGGTTTAACGCCCAATTTGATCCTGTGAATTTGTTCCGACTAAATTTACAAATGTTGAAATAAAAAATGTTTTTATCAATATGAATTCTAGCCTATGTTACTCAGGGATAATGTAGCTTTTTATTTACAAAATGTATAATTGGTTCAGTAGTTCAAGAGATTACCCCCTTCATACAAACAGGACAAAATTTTACCTGTTTATATGTAGATAATGTGTGTTGTGTTTACTTCAAGAGATGGTATTGTTCACAAAAACCTATCTTAAAAGTAAGAAATCCAAATAATTGTTTTAAGTTTGAAATCAGCTGATAATGGAAATATTATAGGAAACAGCTGACTACTGTTATAGTTATAATACTAATATTAACTAGAGACCTTCCTTTCTAGAGACCTTGATAGTGCGTAACCAATATTAACAGCTGGTTAATATTAACAGTTAAACGCTACAATCACGATAGGACATTATGTCGGTATATGCTCGTGTATTCAATTTAAACTAGCGTAGGAGGGATTTGGGGGCCAAGGGGTCCCACCAATATTATTGCAAGTAAAAAATTGTAAAGGTAAATAGCGTTGTGTGGCATATCGTTTGAAAGCTTATTTAATTCTAAATCCAAAAAGAATAATAATTAGTATAAAAAAAAATAGTACAGCAAAATGGGTCAATATCGGAAAACACGATTTCGTTGTTTTTTGGTCGCCATTTTTAATCGGTTAAAGATATGGATGTGCAAACTTCACCGTTGGTTTTCTCTTGAAATTCTACATCGAAATGATGTATCACATGACCACCTTCCCATTTAAAAAAATCAAAGTACATTCAAAATGGTGGATCCAAGATGGCGGATAATTTTTTTTGAAATCTTAATAAAATAGTATTTTTACATAAAGTAGGTACCTCAATCACATCTACCTTCAAATTTTCTTTATATACGAAATATAAAACCGTTTCCAGACTTTTTCTACACCCTGTATTTTAAATTCATTATATTGGTTTTTATTGACACATCCTATTACTTTAAATGAGCAATTCTTGTATCTATCTTTATATCTATCTTTGTATCTGTCGCGGATCTCGAAAACGGCTCTAACGAATTCAAAGAAATTTTGTATTTAGTATAGGTGTAGTTTTGATTTTTAAGTACACCCATATAGTTGTATTTCTTGTAAAAACGCAATTTTTTTAGAAAATCAAATTTAAAAGTTGAAAAATTTTAATTGTGTCTTATGGGTTGCCATGTTGGTTACAAAATAACAAGGAAATTGTAAATAAAGCGATCAAAACAGCTGTTTACAAACAAGCCAATTTATACTGTTTTATCAGCTGTTCATTGAATAGTTTTGAGTTACTGTTAAAAAACAAGCTAATTTAATAAAAATATACTGTTTTAGCACGTTGGAATAAGAATAAATTAGGCCTGATTTAACAATTTATTTTGTCAAAAAAAAAAGGTAAACTTGGCAAAGGTGGATAAATTCAAATAGTCAATTTTGTAATATAGGCCTGGCTCATTTCTGAAACATAGTATTGAGGTTATGTTAATCCTGCAATAATTTTTACTATATTTAGGCCTGGTTTCAAAACTTTAGTTGACAGAAGATAGTAGAACTAGGACTAAAATCGTAATGAAAGCCTCTCACGTTTCTAAAGCATGTATTTGAGGTTATAATTAATCTTGTAATTACTGTTAATATATTTAAGCCTGGTTTCAAAATTTTACAAACCTATGTACAAACGAGCCAAAGATTAACGAGATTCTTTAGTGAATTTTCCAACTGCGAGCGAAGCGTCCAGGGGCAGAGCCCCTAGTGTTTTATGAATTGAGTAGTTATTATCTATATATATAAAAGCCAAAACCCACTGACTCACTGACTCACTCATCACGACTTCTCAAAAACTACCGAACGGATTGGAATGAAATTTGGTATGTAGCTTCCTCTAGGGCCATAGGTGCTCACT
>JAGFPH010010961.1:5327-15805 GCA_018207615.1 Philaenus spumarius
GATTGTCTTCAATACACAAAGCATTGCGTGCTTCGCACGCCATTCCATATATTGGGATTGTCTTCAATACGCAAAGCATTGCGTGCTTCGCACGCCATTCCACGTATTGGGATTGTCTTCAATACACAATGCATTGCGTGCTTCGCACGCCAAACCTCGTATTAGGGGTATTTTCAACACACAAAGCGTTGCGTGCTTCGCACGCCAGCCCCACGGTAGAATCCACCACATTTTCATTGAACCGGGTACTTCTATGGTATTTCACGTTTTGATCGATTTTGGGGGAACCAAGCGAGCTATAAGGTCGCGTAAAAAAACAAAATGTGCAGAATAACATCTTACATTTATATTTTTAAAAAAAGCTCTAAAAAAATTCATTCTCTTAGTAAAAATCTCAAAAAATAGTTACTTCCGGTCAAAAAACTTACTTCCGGTTGTTGGATTTTTTTGGGTAACGAACTCGTCCGAGCCACTTACACAACCAACACGTGTACCAAATTTGGACCAAATCGGACTTAAAATGCGACCGCTAGAGTGCGAACACATATATACATATATATATATATATACATATATATATATGAATTTTAATGACACCCCAAAACGTGTTCTGGGGACCATGATCGGTGCTCATTTGTTACTCCCGACCTTGGGTCTCACCATAAGGGCCACTGCAATAGCTCATTTTTCCTATGGAAATTCGCTAATAAGGGATAAAAATACAAAATTTTAACAAATACTTCTACAGTTTTATAATCTTTAAAATTGCACACTTTTACTGAGTTAAAAATACCAGTCATCATAATTAGGTAGGCCTAGATAAAATCTGTTGTTTTAAAATAGTATTTTTTCAAATTATGTATTTCTGACGTGTATCTAATTAATCTGCCTGTGATTTTTCACTGGGCTTACTAGTACATAAATAAATATATACTCATAGGGGAACAGTAGTATTAGTAATTCTATAACTTTACTCTGTTTAATGCATTTTTGAATATCTAAATTTGGTTTTCTAATTTATTGAATTAACCTTTTATCTGTGTAACTAATTGTTTTCTTTCAAGTGTCAAATGGAAATTTAAAAGAATACTTTGAAAAATTTTAATCCATTTGATAAGTACACGGCGTATATGCTCTTTTTGAAATTAATAGTTAATAGTTAATAGTTTTTTAAACCCTCTTTACCGAGCTTTCGTCAACTTCCAGTTTAATTAATCCTAAATTTATTCATTTAACGCCCAAGAGTGACAAATTACAAATTCGTAGTTTTCCCTGAGATTAAGCGAACAGCTGGTTTGATTAACAAGCGGAAAGGTAATATTTTACATACCAATAGAACAGCTGTTTCCCAGCATCAAACTGTCGAGACGTTATGATTTCTATTGATACATTGTGGCAAATCGGTAAAACATAAGGGATGATATTGGTGGACAAATTCCTGGTTTAAATCAAAATGTACACTAAGGGCCGGTTTCTCCAAGTAACGTTTAACTTAAACGAGTTTAAAGTTACACCGACGTTAAAACCAGCGATCGATTTCTCTATACAGTTTGGCCTGAAGTTTAAGTTAAACCATGGAAGAAGAATGTTGGCTGCCCTGATTTAGTATTTGCGCTTTTATTTCGTCTGCTCAATACACATATTGAGTTTAGGAGGTTATGTTTCTACTCTGTTTGCAATAGCGGTGTTTTGTCAATATGTTTGCAAAAATGAGTTTGTAGAGTTGTGTATTCCACAATGATCCCCCACATTTGTAAGAAATCCTCCACAGGCATAAAATCTTAATGTGGTAAAAAACTTCACTTCAGATGACACAGTTTGAATGTTCACTTTCTTCGGCGCAATCTGCTCTCTAATAACATCCAAAACCATATTGGCCATGTTCTTACACATTCTAAATCTTGTGAAAAATTCAATATCATTCCACTTTTCAAAATTGTCCGGTCTTTCACGAATTTTTCGTGGTGCACGCGTGATGGGACATCGTACCTCCAATTCTTCTTCGTCTACATCATTAAAAATATCAAATATCTCTTCCATTTTCAAACTATCTTAACTTCACGTGAGGCATGAAAACAAACGACAAGCTTGAGGTTGTGTTGTTATTTTAGTGCAGACAACGTGAGTTAAACGTTACTCTGCGTTTAAACCAGCTGGTAATATGGTTTAACTTTTGCCCCAAGTTAAACTTCCAAAGAGCAATGGAGAAACCGATAAGCCAGTTAAACTCACAGTTAAACCGTTTCTAAAGTTTAAACCTCTTTGGAGAAACCGGTCCTAAGATATACTAAATAAACCATTTTAGTACAAGTACCTGGGCGACCGAGCATTACTCGGTATTTTTGTTAATTGTGTTTTTTTTTTTATAGGAAAATGTATGTAAATACAAATCAGGTAAGTACTGTTTTGTAGGCCTACTCATAACTCGCGAAATATTAGCACGGGTCAGCTGATTTCAAGCTTAAAACAATTATAACCTTTAAGACAAAAAAAAAAAAAAAAAAATTTATAGGAGACAGCTGATGGAAATATTATAGGAAACAGCTGATGTTTGTCATATGTATCCTATTGATTTTAAATTACATAACCCCAATGTTAAAAATTTTCAATTTTCAAATGAGTTTTTCAGAAAAATACGAGTTTTCCTGAGGTAGTGGTTTTCACCAATCGATTTTTTAGTCCCAAAAGCCTCTAATCCCAAAGTTTCAGAAAAATCCTTCCGCTGGATCTCGAGATTGCTCGTACAAACACACAAACAAACAAACAGACATTGCTCGTATTAGAGTATAGGATTTAATACCAACATGCGGGTTTTATGTAGTAAATTTACATTCATTTTTGTACTGTTACAAATATTCCATTGACTAAAATAAAGGCTAGGTTATATCAAATACAACAGACTGTTCGGAGCGCGATAGGCGTGCGAAGCAAGCAGAGGTCACTCCTAGTTAACCTTTAATGAAACATGTAAATATGTGTGAGGTTGCCTACTATGAATATGTTAAGTTAGCGTTTAAATTCGTTAAAAGTAAACAGCTGACGAGTTCGTTTCGGTAACGACTTTTGAACATTAATAACTTAGCTAAGGTTATACAGGGTGTTTTTATAGTAAGTAGACACCCTCTATAATTTTCTTTGTATTGATTGGTACATTTGTTACTAGCCCAAAATAACACGTTTTCCCAAACTAAGGGCTAGTTCCTACAAAAACGATCTTCCGTTTAAATGACAGCGTAATTTTAAAAAGTCAGATATTTTTTAAATACAGTGATATTTTGAATATTTCTTTAAACTTGCAACCTAAAACGTTAAAAGTCGTACTTTGTTTGTACGGATTGATCGGAAAATGACGGCGCAATGGGCCGATAAAGAGATTCTTTTCGAAATAAACATACAGGGTGTTTCGTGAGAGGTTGGAGATGGTAAAGAACCTAAAAAAAGTAAAGTTGTTCGTTTGGACATGGGTCGGGAAAATAACTGATTTTTGTTGGGTTTTTGGTCAAAATGGGGTTGTTTTTCAAAATTGTTCAAACCCCTTTTTCGTGCATCTATACAGGTCTAATTGACAGGTTTTTTTTTGTTTTGCAAATTTGTTTAAAATTGATCGAATAGTTTTCTTTATAGCTAATAATAATAATATTTATTAGTTACTCTCCTACTATAATGTACTATCCCCTCTCCATACTTTAATACAATTATGAAGTTACAGTTGGGGTTAGCACGCATTGCATTTTGTATTGGAAATACTTCAAACACGGGGATTGGCGTGCAAATCACTGTGCGTCGGCCGCTTCTCAAGCTCACTTGTGCGTCCTTAGCAGTGTTGTGAGAAAGTATGTGCCAGTTTCCTAGTACCGTTTATTTTCTAGCCCTTTAAAGTCCCTAGCGCATTGTATAACTAACTGTAAAAACAATCTGATGAAGGATAATAGTTAAGTTACGTGTAATAATTGGTTTATTTAACCCGGCATCCTATACACTAGACAGCAATAATACCGGGCACATATAATTATTATTCTGTCATTATCTTTAACTTAACTATTATTTTTCATCCGATTGTTTCGACAGTTGCACCGTCCAATAGGGCATTAAAAGGGCTACAAAAATAGTACCTTGAAATGTTTTGTTAAAATGTACGGTTTTTGGGTAATTTAGGTTTGACGTTTTCAAACAATCGCCATTTTGAAACTTATAATTGGATATAATCGCATATTTTCTTTGCAATATATCATTCTTAGATTAAACTACATGCAAAGTTTTAACTCAATCGGTCAAACATTTCTCTAGACAAGGATTATTTTGTAAAATAAAACAAAATTTCGGATGTCTGGAAAACGAAGCTTGAAGGTCACATTGAAAACAAACACTGCTGCAGGCCAACTTTACGTTAACTGTTTGACCTACAAGTGTATTGCATATTCATTAATAGAATGATTCTTTGTTTTTATTTCCCCACAACAAATTTTACTAGAATAGAATTGTGAAAGACGTTTAAAAAGGTTATTTTATTTAAGTACAATGTTTATACTGAGTTGTGAGATAGTTGAGTTAGGAAGCGAAAATTGTTGCCATTTTTAAGGTTTTTTAACTTGAAATAAAATAAACGGTACCAGGAACTGGCACATACTTTCTCACAAACACATTTAAATTATTTTACAGATTCACTGTGACTTGTAGGGTTGGGTAGGAGAGGTGATTTTTTTATTAAAGTAGAAGATTAACTAATAAATATTATTATTATTATTATCTAGAGAGAAAACTATTCGATCGATTTCGAACAAATTTGCACCACACACGTCAATTAGGCCTGTATAGATGCACGAAAAAAGGTTTTGAAAAATTTTGAAAAACAACCTCCTTTATGGCCAAAAATCCCAAAAATCAGTTATTATTATTATTATTATTAGCTAAACGAGAATTTTTAGAAAGATGCGGTTTTTTGCATATGGTAGGGTACATTAAAGGCTACAAATATGCTAAATTTTAACAAAATCGTTAGAGCCGTTTTTTTATAAAAAAATAATAACTGATTTTTTGGGGGGTTTTTTGCCAAAAATGGGGTTGTTTTTCAAAAATTTTCAAAACCGTTTTTCGTGCATCTATACAGGCCTACTTGACAAGTCTGGTGCAAATTTGTTTGAAATCGATCGAATAGTTTTCGCTCTAGCTTTGTATACATACAGACATACAGATATACATACAGACATACATACAGACATACTAACAGACATACATACAGACATACATTTTGTACGAACCACTTTTTTGGACTCAGGGGGTCCCAAAACGAATATTTCCACAAAAATCTCAACATCCATTTTTTTTGCGATCACTATACTTTCTCTATACTATAGCATAGTGTGAAAGTAAAAGGAAATCGTTGTAGAATCATTTGTCTGACAATACGCTTTGGAAAATATGATATTCTTTCCATGTCCATTCTTCACTATGAGTTTTGGGGAGGGGGTAAAGTTTGGTATCCCAAAACATAAATACATTATGAAAGCTATTTCAATCAACAGCTATTATTATTATCACTTTACAAATATTCTTACTCTCAAACTAAATAAATTTTTATTATGTTTCAGCAAAAAAAGAAAATGGCCGCAATAATAAGGGAACTAACATCAATTTATGACGCAATGATGGAGAAAGCTGGTAAGCCAGTGGTGTGCGCAGTAGGGAACTGCTACTATATTCAAAGCATTGGCGGAGTATATTTAGTATTTTCTGCTTCTTTGCCCAAAATTTTTGTGAATCAAACAAAATATTACAATAACTTCTATTAACTCATATGTTTTGTATTTTCTATAGATAAATACATAAATATTTGAGTTAAAAGAAGGTCGTCAAAAACAGATGGGTTATTTTCAATTAAAACGTTTTTTTTAAATTGTTTTTAGTTAAAATAAAGAATTATAAATATATTTTTACATATTGGTTTGTTTAATATATATTATAATTGTTTATCTCGGAGTGGAGTATTCATGGAGTATATGCAACTTTTATTTAACGCAACATAAATTTAAAAGTGATTTTTAGATTCAAATACCAAAATGTGCAATAATTAATCAAATTTTAAAGATATATTCATCTTCAATTAGTTCTATTCGAAAAGTGTATAAATTGTCCGTGCTTCTGACCTGCCTAGAGGGCACTGACCAACTCCATTGCAATAATTAATTAATTTTAAAAAGTCCTTCATTGTTGATTCTATATTTTGATTGTATGTCTATGGTCTGAAGTCTTTGGTTATTCTTATGAGTTAATTTTTAGTTTAACAACACTGCACCGGATTTCTTCCATTAACGTATTTCATCTTTCAGTACCTACACTAACATTTGCACTTTTCAGTTTTATTTATTGTTTTGTGATTAATTTTGATTATACTCTGTTCTGATTACTGATTTATTGTAAGTGTATTTCGTTTGCATTTTGTGGAATTTCGATGTATCAACTTGTGATTACTTTACCAAATATACATTGATCTCGCGAAATATATTACTTGTATTTAGGTTTTAATTTTGTAATACAGAATATAGTACACTAATAATTTAAATTTACTCTACTTATATTCTTTAAATTTTATTTTTTAAATGTTAAATTTAAAAAACTATTTTATAAACTAACTAGGGGAGACCCTGCGTGCTCCGCATGCCAACCCCCAATGAAACCTTCCAAAAACATATGTTATGTTGTATTCATAATAAAGGTGTAGGATTAATAATAACCTCAATACTTTGATGGTAAATAATGTTAAATGTTCAAATTAAACTATTTCTTATATTTTATAAAAGCAGTTATAATAATGGTTAAAAGAACCAGCAAGGCTCAGGTCTACACTTTAAAACCCTAACCTAAAAGCTAGAAATACAAAAATAATCGCTTCAAATTTTGAAATCAGCTGTTAATGGAAATATTGGAGCAAACAGTTATATTATCTGTTATTTTATTCAATTAGTTGCTATGGTAATAAATGTAAATACATGTGTTGGTTTATCATTCTAGGCCTAAAATAAGAATTTTTTTCGACTAGATTTACAAATATTGAAATAAAAAAGGTTTTTATCGAAATGAATTATAGCCTATGTTACTCAGGGATAGTGTAGCTTTTATTAGTAAAACTATTTTTTCAATCGATTCTGCAGTGCCCCCTACAAAAAAAAAAACTTTACCTCTTTATACTATTAATATAGATTCTTGACCTTTATCTCAGTTTTACTAGATTTATTGGCACTGCTTTTTACAACGCTTACGCATTCTAGCGTCGTCCGACTGTACTTCCAAACAAAACAGCTGATTTTACAAATTTCATACGCTTGTTACGGTTTTGGTTATAATTTCTAAATGTGATGCCTTTTTAAACGATTTGGAGCTGTACATATAATAAATAATTAATTAGAAAATGTTGTTCTTATGTATATATAGTTTCAGTGTAAATTACTGCAATAACAATACATTTCCATTCATAGTGTTTAGGTTCACAGACTCTAAATATTCCATATTTTAAATTATGACAGTATAGATCGAATATTGTTATAAAAGTAGTTGAGATTTGAGATACCGATTGAAAAAAAACTGTCTAACGTAATAGTTTCAATTTCGTACAATGGTTTCTAGGCATACAATGGAAGTCAGGTAGCATTTTCATTTAAAAATACTACGACAGAAAAATATCAAATAATTTAAATATTTTGAAAAATATTTAACTGAACATTAATGAGTCTAAGTTTTCTAACAAGAAATCCACAAGGTAATTTCTTGATTCTGCTACCTACTCTTGATAATAGTGGTCTGCAAACTACATACAAATTACAACTTCCTAAAAAAGCTCCAAACCGAGGTATAGGCACATGTATTAAAAGAAATAGTTTTGGGGAGAATCATATTTAATGTAAAGTAATAAAAACCTTTTCTTCAAACATCTCCATCGCCATTCTAATAACTCTCTTTTTCCTGCTCGCCTTATTTTTTTATTTTTAGCCGTCTCCTCTTTACTCTGGCCTCTTTAGTCATCCCATTTGGAGCTTTGTCAGTTTTCGCATCCGAGTGTTTTCCCTGCCTCAAATCCCAATTTTACCCATACTCTAGTACCAAACTTCAACTTTTTGTAACCAATAAATACAGTTTTAGGTACCCAATTTGGCAAGGGTTTTTTAAACAAAGAGACGTGAGTAGTTTATCTATGACATAAACCAAGACAATTACAAAGTAATTACTGTAATTCAAACATCGTATGTCATATGATTTCGTCGGCTTGCTGTTCGTCAATGAAGTTCACATACTTCTTAAAACGACAAAATAAAGGCAAGTTGTGTCAATATTGTTTTATATTCCTCTTTTTAGTCTAACGAAAAACATAATTTGTGCAGGCATTCTTCTTTTAACTGTTTGCTAGTCAATACTGTAGACTACATATTTTGATTTATATTAAAATCAGATGACTGTTTGTCTTTAAAACTTAGTTAATCTAATAAAATATTTTGAATTTTAAAATCCTTAAAAAAAATTTCAAAAAGTATTGATGGCTCATCTATACTAATATTATAAAAGGTAAAATTTGTTTGTTTGTTTGGTTGTTTGTATGTAGTTCCAATCTCTGGAACTACTGAACCGATTGGAAAAATAGTTTTACTTATAAAAATCTACACTATCGCTGAGTAACAGACTATAATTCATTTTGATCAAAATATTTTGTATTAAATATTTGTAAATTTAGTCGGCAAAATCTTGGGTTATGCCTAAACTGATGTACCGACACATGTATTTACATTCATTACCATAGCAACCAATTGAATGAAATAACAGTTAAAACAGCTGTTTGCTCCAATATTTCCATTAACAGCTGATTTCAAACTTTGAATCAAGTATTTGTATTTCTAAATTTTAGGTTAGGTTTTTATTAAAATGTAGACCTGAGTCTTGCTGGTTCTTTTAAACTTTATTATAACTGCTGTTATAGAATATATGAAATAATTTGACTTGAAAATTTAACATTATTTACCATCTTATCTTTGGGGTTATTATTAATCCTACACCTTTAATATAAGGAAAACATAACATGATTGTGTGTATAAAAGGTTCTAACGAGGTTGGCGTGCAGAGCACGCAGGGGTTTCCTCTAGTATTAAATAATCAGATAAAAAACGTTATTCTTATGTATAAATAGTTTCAGTATAAATTTGCTACAATAAGAATATATTGTTAATTTTGCTCTGGGTAAGAAAACTTTGTTATTATGCTTAAACAAGTAATCAATCCTGTAATGCAGGCCTGAACCGCCCACTCCTAATATAAAACATTTTCATAACCTTTTATATATTCGAAACAATGGCAGTGATGAAACCTTCATCCTTTTATGCATAATCAGTCTTATAAACTTGTTTTTCATCACTATGAAAGGATTATTGCTCGTAATATAATTTATGCACCTGCCCAACAACAGATTCCGTACTCTAACCCTACTATGAACCATAGAAAAATATTTTTTTGCGCAGAACAGAATATATTTGGATTTAGTAGACGTGCTATGTTATACTACTATCCTTATTTGTAAATTAAACGATACCACTATCGTTGGATCAATTTCAACCCAAATTATGTTTTCTTCTGAAAGGTAAAATGTAACATTTGAAAGCACAACATTTTTACGATCATTTTTTTTAACACTTGTTGTTAAAGCCTTGTTGTTTATGCACTTTTTTTAGGCAAAAAAAGAAAAAGAAAAAGGAAACAGTCGTGGGACAGCCGACAGAAGTGAAACCTGTCATGAATTTCTATGGTTTAATCTGAAATTTAAAATTTGATCTAAAAAATAAAAAATAACATAATCATGACTGTCTATAGTCAAATAATAATTAAAAAAAAAACATGATTTTAGGTTAGGCCTATACTGGAACCAACCCACGTTTCTTTATTTATTGTTACATTTTTTAACTAGAAAAACATGGTTTACAACTGGCTTATTTTATAATACAAAAAGAAGTAGGTACATTTATCAGTTAAAAAAAAACTAAATTTCCCCTGCACAAAGTTCATGGTTTTTTACTAAGCGATTTATTTTAATACTAATTCGCATCGCTCATCACATTGAGTTGGTTATGGTCCGTGCTTACTTTTTTTTTGCAGTTGGAACATACCTGTTGGTATTTTTTATCATTTCCTCTCGGAAAAAATGCACAAAAAACAGAAAATTAAAACTAAACTACAAAAATGATATGGGAGAAAAATCCTTCGCGAATATTATCGTGGGGTCTATTTTGACTCCAAACGCTTCTTACAGGTACTCCGATGGCTAAAAGAAGAAACATCGACCATGCTCCGGCTCATTTGAATCCTAACAGAGATTAGATAGATGAACAGCTCTCCTGACAAGACAAGAGCATTTAAATTTAAAAAAATATGCGCTGGGTCAAATTTGACCTCGAACGCTTCTCACAGGTACTGCGATGGCTAAAAGAAGAAAACTCGACCATGCT
>JAGFPH010010962.1:0-37012 GCA_018207615.1 Philaenus spumarius
TTTCAATAAATTTACTCCACCATCAATTGTAAGTAAATGGTAACCAGATAATACTGTATGGATTCCTTAAAAAAATACTCAACCGTCAATAGTAAGTAAAATGGTGACAGCATAAAACTATGGGGATTTCTTTAAAAAAATACTAAAACCCTTAATAGTAAGTAAAAAGGCAACAATATAATACTGTGGTGATTTCTTACAAAAAATGCACTCAACCATTAAATACAGGGTGTCCCATAAGTAAAAAGCCAAACTTCGGGAAACGGTTCTATTCTATTCTATGGGTCAAAATAAGAAAAAAAGTTCATATAAACACATAATCGAAAACGCTACGTTTTATAGATAGTCGCCATTTTGTATTTGTACAAAACAATTCTTATCTAGAGAACGGTTTTCCTGATATATCTCAAGAAAAATAAGCGATTAAATTCAATTATGCGTTTCAAAATGGCTGGTTTGAAAATTTCAAACTTAAATTACTAAAAAACAGCATATTTTACCAAAAAATGTCGAGACGCCTTTTTTGTAGCACTTTTGATTCCCTTTCGGATGGTGTAACTGTCAAAACAATCGGATAATAATTAAGTTATCTGTAATAATTGGTTTGTTCAACCCGGCATCCTATACCAACACAGTAATACAACAATATTTTATGTGAATTTGCTGTCATTATCTTTAACTTAGCCGATTGTTTTTTGTTTAAAATAAAGTATTTGTGAAATTTCAACAGCTTTTTAACAATCCATTGTAAAAAATATTGCACTTTGAGTTAAATTTTACTGTTTGCAAATTGAAAATAAGCCTCTTTAATAATTGTTGAAATAAGAGTTTCTGAAACTTGCAGTGCTCCTAGCGGCTAAACGGTTAAGTGTATAAAAAAACCAAGAATAAAAAATTCTTAAAATTGCATGTAAAACCCATATTGGAAAATGGCGTCATTTTTTCGAAATTTAAAATTCATATTTTTAATTAGATAAAATAAAACCTGATCACAAAATCTCACAATAAATACGTTTACTAACCTCAAACGCGTTTCAACGACAATGTCACCATCCTCAGTGATGCACGGGCTACAGTAACCAAACTATAACTAGTGAGTTATAGTTATAGTTTGTTATAGTTGAGTTTGTTATAGTTATAGTTATAGTTATAGTTATAGAGTGAGTTATAGTTTGGTTACTGTAGCCCGTGCATCACTGAGGATGGCGACATTGTCGTTGAAACGCGTTTGAGGTTAGTAAACGTATTTATTGTGAGATTTTGTGTTCAGGTTTTATTTTATCTAAGTTACTTTCTCACAAGTCAAGCTCATTAGTTATTCATATTTTTAATGGTTCTAAAAGGTAGGTGAAGTCCCCGATTTAAAGTTTGCTGTAAATCTTGTACTTTTAGAGATCCCAATGGTGGCCCACTTAAAATGGTGGACACCCGGTATACTGTAGACAAAATAAACGTTAGAAAGATATAGGTCTACTATGGACAAAATATTAATTTTGTTTGAAGGAATTTCAGCAGAGATTTTTTTAGAGTTTCTCTGTATTTAAGTATTTAATATTGTACTTCTATTTGAGAAGCACCCTTGAAGTTTAATAAAAGCAGCAAATAATACGATTTACCGAAAAAAGAGACGAAATTGTTGTTATAATTCATAAACATTATTATATTGTACTAGAAACTTAAGCTTTACAAAAATACAATAATTAAGACATCACTTAATTTTGGATTTGTAAAAGTAGCATTCTTGTATAACATTATTATCTCTTTTGCTTTATATAAAAGTTAACATTTTAATTTTGTGTTCTTTCTAACGCTAAACCCTTTGAAAAATCAAACGCTTAAATATAATAAATGGTATACATTATCATTTTATACTTTTATCTTTTAATCTAAGTTTATATTTATTTATAAATGATGTTATACTTAACTTTAAAGGACATAAACAATATATTATCATGTGAAACACATACATCAAAAACTTTATGATGATGTAGTAGAATATAAACTGATGTACTACCCTTGCCTACAACCAACGATTTATATTTTAGCATGGATAATGTCTGAGAAGTATGCAACCAACAATTATTCTGCCCTGTGTTTATAGCATAGGTTTATTACAAGGCTTTACATCCCTCTACCCAGTTATATTTGCACAATTTTAGTAAACTATTCTAATTTAGGAACATACATGAAACTTTTGTTATGTCAGTGAGATAATCTAAAGTAATTAAATGAGCACAGGCTGAGACGCACTCAGTGACCGTAACATGTATGTGTTGTACATTTCAAACAAGCTTCTGACATAATAATTTAACTCTTCAAAAGCTGGAATTCAGCCAGGCAACAGTTATTTCATTAGTACATCATAACAGAGCCTAGTTTACTCAAGTCATAATTGATACTTAACCAGACAATAATTCTTATTTAATTTTACAAAGTGATAAATAACCCAATTAATGTTCATATAAATAATACAACTGACACTTTTTAAAAATAAAGAAACTTTTACGTATTAAATAGGCCTACAATTTAAATATTGCTAATGTAAAAGCCTACCAAACGTATTTCTTTAATAGTAATATCTTATGTGTACAGTATTAGGCCTATGTACAAATATCTTAATATTCCGTCTAGTGATCCACTTGTGGTAATTCTTCACTTCCGCGGTTTCAAATGCTCATGCATCCATCTTCAGGTGTCTATCACTCTTACGAGATCGTTAAAACATTTAAATAATTGTTAACACAACACAACACATACAATTATACTAAATTCATCGCCGTATTTCAACCGGCACCGGCACAACGATCTCGTAAAAGTGATAGACACCTGAAGATGAATGCATGGGCATTTGAAACCGCGGTAGTGAAAAAATACCACAAGGGATCAATAGACGGAATATTAAGATATTTGTACATAATACTGTACACATAAAATTCAATGATCCGGAGACTATATCACTATGATAATACCTTATCTTATTAAACGAGCAATTCTTGTATATTTATAAATATATTTCGGGGATCTCGCTAACGGTTCTAACGATTTTGATAAAAATTTGCATATAGGGGTTTTATGACATCAGGAATCGATTGCGTTAAGTCTTATGTCTGCAAAAATGCTCATAAAATTTAAACTCTGAACTTATTTTTATACCACCTTTCAAGTGACTTAGAAGGCGAATAGATACAACTTATTTTTATACCATCTTTAAAGTCACTAAGTATTCGAATAGATACATTATAGATCCAATCCAGATGTTACAATTTCTATTTGACCAATGTCTACATTTTCCTAAAATATCTTTTCAACAACTTCTGCATCAAATTTATAATTTGAGCTGTCAGTTAAACCAACCTAAGGTTTTTTTCGCTTTTGATCTTTATTCAAAAAATGTGTATTCGCTCTCTATTGTACATTCAAAAAATGTGTGCCAGACTCCTGAATTTGATGGTCCACCTGTGTTTGTTATTTCAAATTTGTTATATGTAGTTTTGAAATAATTCACAATCGGGTAAAAACTGAGAGATTTAATCACTTACATCTCCGTGGCTCCTGTGAGCTATTCTACAATGTTCCCTGATTAATAGTTATATCACCAGTATACCATCATGTAATATATATCAAGCATTTAACTTAAATATTTTCAGGTTTGTGTTAGTTTTTTACCATCTCGAAGATATCAGTAGTATTCTCTTTTCATATACATAGCAAATTAAAAAAAAGAAGTTTTATCAAGTCATACAATGTAGCAAAGAAAACGTGTTGGTTACCATACATTTTGTATTGATGGATAATTCAGTCCTAAAGTAATTTAAGCTATATTCAAATTTAAATATTACCAACCACCTAAACAAAATTAGCTTTGTTTTAAAATCTTATAAGTCAGACTAAAAATAACTTAGTTTTTTTATAACTTCAGCCGATCAGTAAGCTCTTTAGTTAAAAAGTAAATCTAAAAAAATTACTTTTTTAAAATCACATTAAATATCACTTAATCAAGCTGTTAAATATGTGTTTTTAATTTTATAAAATCACAAGCTTTTAAATTTGCTCTTAGACTACTAAGTTTATACCTGAATGTTTTGTGTTTAAAAAAAATGAAGTTTATACAATATTGTAAATTACTTTTCTAATTATTTTATATACACAAATCAATGTCTGTAAACAAGATAATCTAATGTATTCTGAGACCATAGTTATGACCGAACACTTTAATGATGTAGTAAGTCTTCTCGAAGTACCGTGATCTAGGGCCCTACAATTGACTTCTAAAAGGTAATTACTTGATCCGTTTAAGACAGATTCTAGCCATGAGCGCGTTGTTAAATCGGTTACTTCATTGGTGAGTGTATTTTACTTTGCTTATTTATTCATTGATTAAGAACCACTTTGGGAAATATGTTTAAGCATTTGCTAAACATTTGTTGTTAAGTTGCTAAATAAATGTATAGTTTTCTAATTCTAAATTAACTGTAGTCTGATAAACATTTCGTTTCAGTACAAAAGTTAAAATAAAGCAGAAGAAAGACAAAATATTTATAATACAGAGTTACTGTTCTTGTTTGGAAGGTATTTCAGTTCAAAATTGTTTTGAAATAACTCTCATTTCAATCGGAAAATATTCAACCACATCTGTTGGAGGATGAAATATTTCAGGTTGGACACACATTGCTTTGTATTGTCTGTATTTAGGCCTTGATCTATAAAGCAATTCTCGATACATTATCCCAAATTGAAAGGGAAATATTTTCAATACACGTGGTACATGATATTGCAAACTGTTCAAGTATTATCGAACTTTCCGTTATTTTTTAAATACATTCAAAATAAAATCCTCTCTAGATATTTTAAGCGTTAATAATTAAATGATGTCACATAAGTACGTTTTTAAAGGGAATAAATACAAAAATCAATAAAAACAAATAATATAAATTCGGTATGTTTAAATAAGAAATAGTAAATAACACAACATATGGACAACAGGTTACGGACTCATAGTAATGATACATTACAGCTACATTCAGTAATCCATCCTTGACCGACCCTTATACTGTTTCAGAACTATATTAAGTTTAAATGTTTTAGGGGTTTAATCACCTTTCGAAAATTAGTCTACTCACAAAGGTGCTGAATATATTAGTAGAATTTGTTTGCACCTCAACTTTCAGCCCCGGCACACGAGCTGCTTCGTTCAGCTCGCAGCAGAAAACTCACTTTACAATGCGTAAAGGCATTAGTTAAATAGAATGGCAAGTTCTTACATCATTGAAAATCAATATAAACCAGGGAATGTAGTTTTCACTTGATTCAATTTTCCATAATTGGCTACCAATATATTTGAGAGGGAAATCTTGTTATCCCTGAAGGCGTATTGAATCAAAACACCATTGAATGGGGATTTAGTGGCAACTCTGGCAGGAGATATTTGATAATTTAAGCAGGCTTAGACTGAAGGTTTTATTCAAATACCAGGCGTCATTCTTAAAAGTATAATGGTTTTTGAATTTCTTTAAGAATACAAACGTAAAAAAGAAGGTCGTCTCACAATTCAAATGTAATTATGTTTCCTACTAATGTATTTTTGAACAAGAAAAGTAAGATTATATCTGTGCTAAAGGATTATTTTAAGTTTTATCACACGATGATATTTTTATTTTTATAAATATCAAACTTACAGGTTTTAAAAAACATTGAAATGTCTTGAATGTATGTATAACTCTTTTTGTACTGTTGTTTATAATAGCAAAATTTGTTTGAGTATAGGTTTATGACCATAAAAAAATCACTTTCTGTAAAGCTAGAAAGTGAAATAATGGGAACTGCGTGGTCTTTTTATATTCTGGGTTACAGAATCAATATCTTTATTGTTATCGTTAACGCTATTATTATCTATATAGTTATCTCTATTGCTGTAGTTATCGTTTCGATAATATGACTACAAATTAATACGTAATCCATTTCTATCTCATAAAATAAAATACGTTAGTAAAAAATGTATCTATACAATATTGAAAATACAACTAAGAATACGTTTCTATTTTTCGTTGAAATGTCTATTATAAACGAAAGGGTAGTAATAGTATTAATCAAGTTACAAGTATCTAATTGTATTGCATTGTTTCAATTTTGGATGGGTTTGATTTATTTTTATTTGTTTTCTTTTTAAAGTAGCCTATTAACAAACGTAACACATTAACACATCTGCTCGTGTTTTTTTTTTAAATTCTCAAAACTGTGACGTTTTTGTCACGCACGTCACGTTGCTGTCATGTCACAAGGTCAAAAGCTTTTCAACACTCCTCAATAAAATTACGAAGATTTTGGCACCACGAAGTTTTAGTGCATGTATCGTGTCAACAGACAGACAGAAATACAGGGATTATCGCAAAATTGCAATACTTTAGCATTTTAATGAGGGCAAAGTAATACATTTTTTAATAGAAATACATTTATCTATAATATGCACCGCAGTAAATGATTCCAGAAAGGAAAGTTGTTGCAAAATTATGTAATAAGAAACAAATTAAATTAAATAAATAAATATTTCATTTGTGGAAACTATGTTTGGGAGAGTGAATAGAAAGTTGCACCGATTCACAAGAACTCTGATGGTTCAATTTCGGATGGGTTTGCTTTTTTTTAATAAACACATTAGTAAAGTTTTTGATGGAAATCTATGTATCTATAATATCTAGCAGTACTGATTCCAGAAAGAATAGCTGTTGCAAAATTATAAAATAAGAAACAAATTAAAATACCAAATAAATATTTCATTTTTGAAAACTATAACTTACAGGGAGATTGAAAAGAAAGTTGCACCGCTTCACAAAGATGTCTTCAGTTTACAAAAACAATGATTGCAAGAGGTGAGATAAGTATTTTTTTATCGTCACTGTAATCTTATAATAACCACATGTAAAATAGTCGAAAATGTTGGAGAACTTTAATTACACCAATCAAAATAAATTCAAGAATGTATGTATAGCCATAGTTGATTGCTATTAATATATAATATATTAAATCCACTACTTGCCTTGGCAACCCTTGAAACTGTCACAAAAAGCACAAGAGTGGACGGTCACAAACTGAGACAGACATTTTTTATTATGTGTTCTAAATGTACTTTCTATTTATTCGTTAAAATTGTTTTTATAAATTATGTCAATAAGTGTAACGTGAAAAGTGTTTTTAAGTTTTAAGTTCTGATGATGCATGGTAGTTAGGCGAAACAGTTGACAGTTTCAAGGATTGCTAAGGCAAGTAGTGGATTTAATATATTAAAAAATAAACTGTCTTGCCGTTTATTTTCTCTGAACATACCGAATGGTTTCCAGCTTATATTTGTCATCGTATAAAACTTCGTTGTCTGAAAACTATGCATCCTAAAGATAATTTTTTAAGCTGACACAAAGTTATTGTTCTCAACAACACCTATTCGTAATATGTTGTGCCAGTTAGATTTCCCTTTGAATTCCTAGCGATGACTAAACGCTGACAGACACATACGCGAGTGAGAAGTAATTTGGCCAATTTACAGACATTGTAACATGTGCGTCCAGTTTTGCCAGCTTTTTCATAAACAAAATATTTCTGTCAAGTTTACTTGAACTGTGCAAAACCTCACTAATACCTCAGCACAAAAAGATTCCAAGTAGAAGTTTATTCCCAGTACACATATGTTAGTTTTGTAAGTATGAGGTAAAATGTACCTAGTTGAGCGACATTGTAATACTAACAGAGTCATATAGCGAGGAATCTACAACAGTCATACAATCTAATGGAGGCTCAGTGCTATTCAAATATTAAGAACGAAATAAGATATGCACGTTGCCTACACTAACAATCTGCAGGCAGACATTTTGACTTTCCAAGCGAATATTAATTTGATAAAAATGTAACTTTATAGTATTTTTCCTTTGTACTTTTAATTATTTAATCTACACAAAGCACCAAACAATTAAACTTTTTTGAGTTTTGTTGTTTGATACTAAACGTAAATATTTAAATAGAAATGATGGTGCTTAAAAATAATAGAAGAGCCGATCTATCCAAATTATAGGAACATGTTTTACCTCTAAATATTATAATTGTATATGTGCTTTTGTTATTAGAAATTAACCTTATACAATATTTTTATACAAAATTCCATGTGTAAATACTTTCTGGTATTTTGTAAAATGAGAACAGAATGGCTTAGTGGTTAAACGAGCTCGTCCAGTCTAAACCTCAAACCCTGTTTTGCCTTAAACTATAAATTGAAACGAATTTAGTAACTTCATTCCTCGCAAACAATTGTGGTTTTATACTACAGAAAATATAGTTTCAGGTACTATGAGTTTATAATAAAAATATCTAGTTGTTTAATTTGTTGAGCCAAATTTAAGATAGTTGTTTGGTACGATAGCTCATTTTTCTGTTACAAATATGTTATGAGAAAATTATAAATCTCATAAACAGGTTAACAATTATACTTGTTTTGCATCACATTTAAACCTCAAGTTATGAGTAGACAAATCACTGAATATTTGAGGAATCTCTTTTGTTATAGTAAAAATTGAAAAAATGAATAATACAAAGATATAATTAATTGCACATAGACAGTGTGATTTCCTGTCACTGAATTTATTGTACCAGCAATATTACTACTAGCCTTTAGTAAAAAAAAGGCAATTATATTGAATGAATACATATTTTTGACTTACACAAAATTAAATAATTTCACAAACAATAAGCTTGTTGTTTTTCAGATATGACTCCCAAACATAGAAAGATTTTCTAAAGCCGCTACGATTAAGATGGTATCGTTTTCAATGTTCATGCAATGTTTATGATACATTTGGTTGGTTACTGTATTCATGCGCCAGTGGTAAAGCTTGTGTTAAGTATTCCCGTCTGTTTGTCAGGTTTGAATTATTCTGTTTGATGACAAAAGCCCAATTTAAAACACGAAAAAACTTCTGCAGCCAATGTTTCTTACGTTGATGTTTGTACTCATTGGGCAAATAACATTGGTTATGCTATTTAATGAAACATTAAGTAATTTCATACATGTCCAAACTGAAACGTATCAACTAAAACATACTGTAATAAACAACAACCAAAACACACTGTAATAAACTACAACCAAAACACACTGTAATAAACAACAAACATAACAAATCCTACACGACAAATTGAAAAGAATAAGTGGAAATACTTATTGAAACAAAATTGTTCAAACTTACGTGTTATCTGAACTAATTATTTTAGTTTACTATACTTGAACATAACATTTCTAAAATGTTCGTAAGACTTACAAAACGTAAACGTCGTAAGTGTAAACTTAAAAACAAAGGAAGTTTAAGAATACTAAAATATGACGGACAAAATAATGTACACTGGTTGCACACGATGATTACTTTCAGGCACTCCAAGGTTGCTTGACATGGAAATAAGAACATAAAACCTTAGAGAGTAGTAAAAGAAAACAGAAATTCTCGTTTTATAGTAAATAAATGTCATGAGATTTTGGAGTATGTCACACCTGGAAGTAGGCCATTTAGACAACATATGTCACAAGATTTTATTTGCAGGTGATGAGTCAAATATCAACTTTAGAAAAAGTTATTTTGCAAAAGATCAGAGACTCGTTACACAACATTCTATGTTCCAAAAACATAATTTGATGTTATTGTCTTTTAATTGATTTCATTTCAAATGGATTTGAAAAGATTCAATATTCGAACTAAAGTAATTCACTATGTAAGTGAGTAAATATTTCAGTTTTAGCGCACTTTTTATACAATCCCTTGCAATATCTGTTAATAAGATACATACAACAATATCTGATTAATATCTATTTAAAGTAAAATTAGGATATTTTAAATTCAGTTTTATAATTTATCTGTAATTATTACCACTTACATAAATAAACTAACATAAATTTGAGACAACTAATAAGCAAAAGGTATTACTAAGGACGTCTTGGCATTATCCATGATTAAACACATTACATTTATAAGATCTGAGATATTATAATTGTTTAGAAAGATAGGATATTTCATTTAGATAAATACGTAAATTTTCTACGAATAAATGAGATCAATTACCTTGTTTTACAAAATATCCTACGTAAATAAATGATTATATATGTTTACAGTAACTAACAATGAAGGCAGGATGTGGTAACTCCGAAATGCTCCCTCAATTACTGACAGTAATGCATCCCTCAACGGGTATAATTATGCTTCAGAGTTGTGTAACTAATATTGTTTCCAGGTTTATTACAGGGAGCGTCATTAGCAGTGTTATGGCTACAGCTTTATCTAACTATTATAATTTCGTAATTTATATAAAACTGTTTTAATATTTGTAATATATTTTAATTCAATTATTTATACGCTGAATGAGTTAAGGTTTTGAATATCATTTATTATACACTATATAATTTATGTTTTAGAATGATGTGTCGAGCGCCAACACTTTAAAATTATAGGTAAATTTAATAGGTTTTGAAACGGTTCGCGCATGGGCGGACTACCAGTGAAGGAGGTAGTTGGTGGGGAAGGGGACACAAGCCTGATACTATCCATCCTTACTGAAAACATACGCTTTTTGAGCTTAGAAGGCGTATCTGGAATGATTATTACAATATATGTTTTTACACCTACGCAATACATTTTTCACGACCATGAACATTATATAAAATAAGGTGCACATTCCTGTAAAATAGTTTATAAATCAATGTAATAACACTGACGTTTTTGGTGAGTTAATATAAATCCGACTGACGTTTTCATAGCACCAGCATTCCACAGCACATCATTGCTTCTGTTTCATGTCTTAGTAATTTACCTGTACCTTTTGTTGTAATAATGTTACTCAGTTAAAGCAGAGCCCAGACAAGAGATCACAGCCAGAGCAGCGATACGTCATAAGTTTTCTTAGTTTACTGAACTTGTAATGCTATGCTGTATTAATAAGTATATAAACTACAACGGGCAAAACCCGTGTAAATCCGGAAATTTTGAAATTTTATTGAAATATGTAAAATGCAAGATTTCTGGGCGACCATGTGGATGAACCCAATGTAGCGCGGCCTTGAACAAGTCCCGGCGAGGTGGTTGTTATCGTACAGATGGAACTATTGGACCCGAGCTTGTTCGGGATTGTAAAATAAACTTAGAATAAAATCAAAGATTTTTAGGGAACACCTGGATCCAGGACTATTACGTATTTGGGTTCTATGGCGGGAACACATTACGCTAATCACGGGTGTGTTGTACGTATGAGACTCAGGTCGTAATACTAAACGGTGATGACGTAACAATCAAGTAAAGTCTAGGGAAAATTTCAAATTTCCTCAAAAGCCTGGAAGGGAGGTATTTTTGTAATGAGCAAAATAAGGCCTATAGAAAAGGTGGTATGACAAAAAGTCATAATTTCAATATTTAGCGAATCAGGGTAGAAACACTGACGCTAAAGTCAATTAAAGTTAAAGTTTAAAAAAGTTTAATGAGTACATGTTATTAAGAAGGATTAGTTGCTTAGGAAAAGCAAAAGAAAATTCAAATAAAATAATTATTATGAATGGTAGGAGTTTTCACACCTGGCGGTTAAGTCAGTAGGGAAAATTGTATTTTTTAAACTATTAATCTAAAGTAATAAAGAAGGGAGGTAAATTGATTATTGTAAAAACCAGTATTTTAAATAAATTACCGGTATTTAACGTAAATGTAAAACTTGGAAAATCGTATACATTTAAATGGCAAAAACTTCGTTAAAAAACCTATTATAGAAATCAGACTTCGGCTATTGTCACAACAACAATAGACCTTCAGGAAAATGAAAATGAAAATTTAAAATAATGAAAATGGAAATTTTTTAAAAGAAAATGCATTGGGAAAACGCTAGGGAAGGCCTAGGAAGAGAATGGAGCGTCCTACAACTTTCATTCAAGTCTCTTAAAAACAGGAAAAAATCACAGTTTAAGAAAAGCTATTTCGCGGGAAAATCCCATAAAACCGCGAGGAGTTAGAAAGGAAAGTTGAAAATTCGCGAAGTTGAATAGGAGAGGAAGGGTTAAGAACCACGTAAAGCGCTGAGCCAATCAGAGCGGAGAGGAGCTTTGGCGGCCGGAACAAGGATGTTGCATTCAAATAATTTAAGAAGTTTAAGCCTTAAAACTACGATAAACAAGATAAAAATAAAGGATTTAAATGTATTGCTAAACAAAGGATGATTTTACACACAGGAAGGTGTAAGAAAATCACTTTAATGTGAAAAAGTGAATTTTCGCGAAAAAATCGCGAAAGTGGAGATGGAAGGAGGCTTTATAAACCCTGGACGGGAATTTCAAGAGGGAATTTGGTGATCGACAGTACACGGAGTGTATGTCTCTCTGTTTATGGATTTTTCTATCAGCATCACGCGGAGCGTATGTTACTAAGTATATGGATTTTTAAGAGTTAGTACGGAGTTTGCTATTGTACGGGTGAAGTGATCAGCGGTTTGACAAGGCGATACAGGAATATAAGCAGGAATACAATATACTGCTAAGGCTATATTATCAATGAAGTAGCTAAGAAACTTCAGGGACCTGGACTTCTGGAACGTTTTGGCGGACAACTGGACATGAGTATCTAACGTGGAAGAGTTAGCAGGACGATCCCCGGACACATAAAGGACTACTACAAACCACAGGCAACTATAACTCAACGGAAGAACATCTGACGCAGCTTCACGACAACAATAGAACAGCACGCTGTCATCATTGTACATCGCCAAAAGCGCAGAGAGCAACTTTACCCTACAGGTTCTTCTGCGGCTATAAACAACAATCAGCCCCGTGTTAGACGGCCATCTTAAACAACAAATTTGAGGTCTGTGTCAGCGAATTTACGTTTATTCCCCACAATTTGCCTGATTAAATTCAAATTTAATTTATTACAGATACTGGGTTAGTAGGATTGGAAATTGTTTTTCTTAGTGTTAAATGTTTTTATAATATCTAAAGTCTTATAGCATAAAAATCATTAAAGTAAATTCATAATTTAAATAAATTAAAAATAAGTAATTAATAAAAATCTTGGAACAAAGCATATTAATTAAAAGCATAATTAAAAGTAATATTAAAATTTGTTCTACCTTATTAGATTAAGCAAGAGTTAAAGAAAATTGCTTTTGTTGCAAATTGTATAAATTGGAAAAGAGATATCCAAAAGTATTATTTTTGAGTTGTGTTTTTTAAGATTAATAAATGGATGATTATTATTTTACAGTATAAAAAAGTTTCTAACGTTCACTTACCTATTGTTGAATATTCCATTGTTATATTTCCTAGTGTTAGAAATATTATCAAGGTGTTACGTTATATAATTATCTAAGGCACAAATAAAATTATTTACAAGGTCAGTTCCACTGTATTCACTTCCTCGAGGAATACAGATAGTAAATTCTATTTTTGCTTGTGCTCAAAGCTGAGTTTTATTAAGATTACTGGAAGTGTAATTTGTAGTTTTTTAGTCGAAATATTCAGAGTAATATTAGACAAACAGTTAAATCACCCAGGCCCTTTAAAGAAAAAGGATAGCCTGTACTTCCAGTGGGTGATTTTAACTTATCCTACACAGTACACGTTCGCTGAGGTGTGTCGTATAGGTCGAAAAAGACTGACACCCTACAGGGCGATACAAAAGTGTACAGTTGTAAGATTATCGTTGCAAAGTGAGCTAGATTTCAAAAAACAGAGTCACCTCACCGGCGATATATCTTAAGCGTTGTAGAGATTGGCGTACCCGCAGAAGGGCCGTTGATACTTTGCAAAAGCGTAAGCGTGTACGGTTGTAAAACAGACGTCATTTATATAGCAGAGTAAAAGCCAACTGAAGAAACATGTTTAGTAATTAAATACATTTAAAGCTATGTTGGTAAATAAACGAAAATCTGCCTTTTGTCTCATAACTATTCTATATCAATATAAACGATTTAAAAAACATTATAATGACCACAACTTATTTACTTTGTACAGACAAACAGGTTTGATTTAGAAACAATTTTAGCTCAAAATGATATGTAGCTGTAGTAAAACCTAAAACATTCAATATTCGAACCAAACCACATGTGTCAGCTTAGCAATATGTGTAATAACTATTCCACGAGAAATTAAATATTTCCTGATCCATCGTACCGATTTCAATTGGCAATATTTCAAGTTCGTCGAAATAGCTTCCTTTTACTATTCCACATGTCAATACAGTTGTGCTTATTCACTAATACAAAGTACCTTGCATTTCAATTTGAGATGCAACCATTTAGTTTGAAAGCAATAAGTAATACAATTTGTTAAATAAATCAATAATTGAACGAGCGAAGCGAGGTCACCGTTTTAGCTCGACCGTTCGGCATTTTGTCTGTGTGCCTGTCTGTCTGTCTATCTCACGATTAAGGCCAAACGCCTTGACCGATTGTCATTATTTTTTTTGCATGGATTTTCCTTATTCATATGCCGAGCGATGTATGTATACGGTTTTTCACATTTTTTATTTGTAACCCCTTAAATAAAATACAAATGGCGGTCACAACGTTTCTCTCAGTGTAAGCTTTTTTCCAAAGTCAGTTTGTGGCTTAACGGTAAGTCAAATTGAAAACTAATAACATTTTCCTATTAGAAAATTTGATGTTCAACAAAATTGGTTGCTTGATTTTTTCCGTATCTGTAACGGTAAGCTCACAAACTGGCCGCAAACTTAAAATTTGTTAAAAATAGTCCAAGTTTTTGTATTTTAACCATGTTTTTATACGTTTAATCTTTCGATATTTTCATAAAACCTTATAATTTTATGGAGAGGAAGAGAAAAAGAACGCAACCTGCTGTCTTGCTCTTTCCTACGCTACGTCAGTGTGGCCGCTGTGACTGTGAGTTGTGGAGGGGGAGCCGAGATAAAGAACCCGATTGGCGTTGCGTCGCATTTACTGAGTTGTAGAATTGTATTTGGATAACCTAATAGAACTCCAATGTAATATTTTGTTCCGCTGATAATTTGACGATAGTGGCGTTATCTATTGGGGAAACTACGGAAGCTGTATGAAACAGCAATGCTACCAATGATTTCAACCCTAGCGCTACCTCGCGGCGCGATCATGTACTATTTTCGCGACAACCTTTTTTCCGGCACACAGCCCCCGTATGGATGCAAGATCTATTTATTATTCATGATCTATGGTTGTAGTACTTTAAAAACCACATTTGTAATTTCAACGAGCGAGGTCTACTGTTCACAGAACTATTATTTTAACAAAATCTGCAGTTATAAAAGTAACTACATTAGAGTAAAAGTTTTACATACCATTTAATTCACCTCCTAAATGTACGATGTTAACTATGATCACCACCATTGTGTTTTTTGTGCATTTATGTTGCTGTTTTTGTTTTTACTTGTAACTACCTAGAGTTTCCAAAAATTAAAAACATTTTATATAATATAATACTTTATTTTGGCTAAAACCACTGTAATATCATCAGTACACAGTGTCGCTGAAAATAATAATATGTCTTAATATTCGGACAAAGGATATGGTAAACGAATGATGGAACGGAGAGGGCAATAACGATGGTATGATAAGTGCAACTATACATTTATAATGATCAATATTAATACTTTTAATCAATACTTCATCCCCAAAACTGACATTAATTTTTGTCTTGTGTCCTTTATCTCTATATATAAAATCCTAATACTCACTGACTCATCACGACATCTCAAAAACCAACGATTGAAATGAATTTGGTATGTAGCTTCCTCTAGGGCCCTAGGTGCTTGCTAAGAAAGGTTTTAAAAAATTTCGAAATTTTGGGATGTGTTTGGGAGGGGGGGGTTCAAAGTTACTAAAAAACCACGGAACGGATTGGAATGAATTTTGGTATGTAGCTACCTCTAGGGCCCTATAGGTGCTCGCTAAGAAAGGTTTAAAAAAAAATCGCAATTTTAGGGGAGGCTTTGAAGGTCAAAGTTACTAAAAATCCACATAAGACATACATAGTGTGATATTTTAGTTGTTGTTAATATTCATTTAAATTTGATTTGTCTATCCGTGCAAAGCCGGATCGGTCCAGCTAGTCTATATATATAAAAGCCAAGTACCACTCACTCACTCATCACGATTTCTCAAAAACGTCTAAACGGATTGCAATGAAATTTGGTATGTAGCTTCCTCTAGGGCCCTAGGTGCTCGCTAAGAAAGGTTTTAAAATCGAAATTTTAAGGGGATTTGGGGGGATTAAAGTTACTAAAAAAACCACCGAACGGATTGCAATGAAATTTGGTATGTAGATTCCTCTAGGGCAAAAGGTGCTCGCTAAGAAAGGGTTTAACAAATATCGAAATTTTAGGGGGGTTTGGGGGATTAAAGTTACTAAAAAAACTACCAAACGGATTGGAATGGAATTTGGTATGTAGCTTCCTTTGGGGCCCTAGGTGCTCACTAAGAAAGGTTTTTAAAAAAATTCTAAATTTTAGGGGGGTTTGGGGGGGGGGGTCAATGTTACTATAAATCCCACATAATAGATTGGAATGAAATATGGTATATAGATTCCTTTAGGGCCCTAGGTGATTGCTAAGAATGATTTTCAAGAAATTCGAAATTTTATTGGTGGTTTGGGAGGTCAAAGTTAATAAAAAAACCCATAAGAAATACATAGTGTAATATATTTAGTGAAATATATTTGTTTGTTTATATACATTTAAACTTTGATTTGTCTACCCGTGCAAAGCCGGATCGGGCAGCTAGATATCTACATGTATAAGTGGACTTGTCCTGATTAAACGACTGACTGATATAGAATCAGCGTGGAGTAAAACTACTAAACATACAAATACAACAAGTTAAAGGATCGTGGACGCACAAGTATTAACATAGTGAACATTCTGATCAAAAGCTTAGCAACAAATGTTTGTTGAATGCATTTACAATCACTCCCAGAGCAACAACCTTAACAAATTTAGAATCTGATTTCTATGTTTTCCTACCAACAGCTTTTTTATGTTAGGTTAAAATAAAGTAAAAGCAAAAACAAACAAAAATCAATGGTAAAAGATTTCTGTATTGTAGTTTAAACATTTGATGTTACTTATTAAAAATAAAATATCTGATTTGGATTAAAAGCTTAAGTCAATCTTAGGTTAGGCCTATACTTAACCAACACACGTATCTTAAAACCATTTACATTTATTACTAATTCTAAAAGTAAAAATAAAATACAGAACACAATTCTCAGAAAAATACTTTTATTTGTCAAACGAGTTTCAACGTCAAAGTCGTCATCCTCAGTGACACATGAGCTACAACTAAATTGTAACTAAGGAAACAAAGTGCTATGCTACAAATTGATACCCTCTCACAGAGTAGGGTGTGGTCTTAGTTTACAAGCAACGAATAGGGTTGACAATAAGAACATAATAGTACAAAGTAACTTATGGGTTTATGTCTAAACATAAAGAATAATGAAAATCGTGGTTAATTTCTATGATATTCTACATATAAATGTAACTAGGCCTAAACTAATTTGAATAAGTGTCAGAATTCAAAGAAAGATTAAATTGTATGGACACCTACTGTGTGTGATATAGTATTACAGATCTAAAATAAAACACATTCTAGTATATAATCGCTACTTATGTACAATTTAAATATATATTATGTAATAATACAAACCAAAGTAAACAATTATTATGTTCTGTATTTTATTTTTACTTTTAGAAATAATATTTCTTTCGAGTCAAGCTCGATTATATTTATACTAGTGGACCCGGCAATGCTTCGCTATTGCTTAATTTGAAACTTTGAAAGCCTGTAATTCGTATCCCGTGTAATTCAACATCCTGTAATTTGTATCCCGTGTAATTCAACATAGGCCTAATGTGTGTTACACATAATTAATAAAACAACTGATTTGAATCATAAGTTTAATACAATTTTAGGTTAGGCCTTTAAAACCTATAAAATATAATAATTCAAACACCTAATATTACATTTTAACATTATATTATTGTTACACATTATAAATAAAACAGCTTATTTGGACCAAAGGTTTAACACAATTTTAGGTTAGGCCTATTATTATAAAATCAACACACATTTTTTGAAAGAGTTTGGAATTATCACCATAGTAACCAGAATAACACATTAATAAATACGAATCAGCTGTTTTATATCTTTTATATGGCTGCTTATGGGAGGGATGAATTTTCGCATTTTCTACCCTTTAAATTCAAAATTTTGCAAAATCCTTTCTTAGCACGCCTCTACATTATTGGACGGATGTACCTTCCAAATTTCAAGTCTCTAGCTTTAATAGAATCGGCTCTGCGTTGATCGTCAGTCAGGACATTGCATTTTATATAAGAGATTTATTACTTTAGCAACCAATTTTACCAAATGTATAATTGTTTAAATGTTTACCAACAAACTGGGGGTTGAGCCCTCTAGTCATTATATAAAAATTTGAAGCATTACTCCAAACACTGCTGAACTTAAGACTTATATGAGTGACACTCCTGTGTAATGTGTGCATCTTGTTTGCTGCTTACAAAAGTGAACATTTAACTTTTCCCTTCACTTTACTGTTAAAAGTCTTTGACAAAAACCATCTTCTAAATGCACTAAGTATGCACTAAAAAATGTGTTATACTTTGTCTTGTTATATTTACAGTTATATTTAATTAAGAAATTACACGTTACTACATTTTCAAGTATATATATTAACATGTGGTACATGTAAGTCATAAACTTTACGATGATGTAGTAGAATATATTATAGTGACATACTACCGCCTCCGCTACTAGTAAATCATCTCTGAGCGGATGTAATAATGTTCGAGAGTTGTGAAACTAATATGTTTTCAGGTTTATAGCTTAGTTTTACTATAGTTCGTCATATCTGCATACTCATTGTTTTATGGCCACAATTTTAGCTAAGTATTCTAATACAGCATTATGTATAAAACTGTTGTAATGTTTGTGAGATTATTTAAATGAAGCAGGAGTTATAACAGGAACATGTATCATGTAATTTTGAAAACAACTTAATATTTTGTCGTACATCTCTCTAGTTTGAAGTCGGGTTGATCCAAAAGAGCTCATAATAAAAATAGCTCAATCAAAGTTTCTGCTTGATTTAGATTGTCATTGCAATTTATAGGTGAATAGTTGTTATTCATTATTTAAAAGGTGCAGGAGAATAAATCTTCAAATATAATAATTATTGTCCTAAAAAATCACAATTTAACCAAATTTTAAAAAAACATTGAAATTAAATATAGAAAACAACGAAAACAAATATTTTAAGTGATTAAAAAACATTTGAAGTTAGTTTTAAACGATATTATTTAATTATATATGGGGAAATTTTTATTTACATCGAAAGTGAAGAAATCGAGATTTTTTTTAAAATACACTAATACTTTTAACGTTGTTCTAAATAATTTGTTTGTAACTGCATATTATTGACGTTGTAAAGTCATCCTGCAATAGTTGCCTATATGACTGAAGATAAAATTCCAAAAAATTATAACAAAAGTAGATATAATTGGTCGGAATCAACCAAAATTATAAAGCTAAAAGAAAATAGCATATGCTCAGAAGGATAAGCTAAAAATTGTAACGCAAAAATCGGAAAATTTGTTCAAACTACTATGGGTGACTGTATTTACAACATAATGCGTTGCAATTCAAGTATTTTGGCGTTGTTTTTGATAGGAGGATGTCAATGACTGGACATGTTGAATCAGCTGTAAGGAAGACTGAAAAGACAGTAAAGGCCTTAGAGCGGCTAATGACCAATACCAGCGGCCCTAGGAGCAGCAAGAGGAAAATGTTAAACTATATTCCGTCCTATTATATAGAGTTGTTGTCTGGAAGGATGCTTACAGAAATATTGGAGCGTACAGGACAGTATCAACAAACGCGGCCATTCTAGCTGGAGTAACTCTTATCGATCTTCTTGCTGATGAGAGATAAAGCCTATGGGATGAAGGCCACAAAAGATGGGCAGAGTGGATGCCAGGAGAAATATAATGAAACTGTGACAAAAAAGGTGGATTTCTACAAATGAAGGTCCAGGTTGTTGGAAAAGGAAGCTGGTGAGTGATCTAGGAACATTACTTAGTATTTGATATAATTTAGGGTCTGCTGCAAAATTTGTCTGATTACTGAACCCACGTACTTTAAAAATACAACACTTCCGCATCTAATTTCACTTATTCGAACTACTTTTTTCAATCCAATCATTGTCGTATTTACTTTTTTTGTGAATGTGCTAGGTAGTGAGCTCTAAGTACAGTTAATTATACTTGACTGGGATATTTTGGCAGCAAAACCGTTGGCTCATATGTATGTTAATAATTGTCTAAATTACTTCTCTCTCAGAGATGTGTCTGACAGCATTTAGTCACCGCAAAGGATACAAAAGGATTTCTAATTGTCACATCATGTACATGAGTTGTAGAACACAATATCTTGTTTTATGTATTCATATTTATCTTACGAACAATTTGAACAAAAACATGACCAACTGTAAATAGTAGCTAAGATTATAATTCACAACAAAGTCGAACATTTTATAAATCAATTTTGCTTCTTTTATTTTACAAATTTGAATTAATATTTATATTGAAACAGTTAGGCTATTTATGTTTACCAAGTAATTAAAGAATTTGATCTATCCACCTGTACATTACAATGAAAACTTAATAAACCAGAAACTTTAATTAACACTTAATGAAACTACCCATAGCTTGTACGATTGTTTTATATTATTTCACAGATATTACAATAGTTTTATATAAAGTGTCAAATTAGAATACATAAATAAAGTTTCGGGCATAAAACTATGCGTAGAGTTGTAACGGCCTGCAATAAACCTAGGAACAATATTGGTTAAACAGCTGTCAAACGTTATTATATTTAGGACAGATTTCGCAATATAATTTGTAAGAATAAAGTAAAACTTGGCCTAAATTAATAGAGATTTTTTAAAGTTGAATAGAGGCCTGACTCATTTCTGAAGCATAGCTTTGAGGTTATGGTTAATCCTGCTATTATTGTCAATATTTAGGCCTAGGCTTTGTTTCAAAATTTAATTTGAAATCATATAATTTTAACAATAGGTTAAACGAGCGGAGCTCGGTCATCTTATAAAACAATCTCCAGTTCATTATTTTAGGTCTTCTATCCAATTGTATAGAATATTTGTATTGCGTGTATAAATTTATGAAAGTACACTCGGAAGTTACTACATTGTCGTAGTAAAATTAAAATTCGAAGTAACGGAGTGTGATGAATTTGATATAATTAAATTTTAAAACATATTACATAATTTTAAAATATAGAATTTTTGCTATGGTTGATATTTTTCTACAAATAAAGAATCCTGACATGTGTTGTCCAAATAGACAGTACGCCAAAGGGTTAGGCAATATATTAACAATAAAAACGTGAATTTCAGTCTTCTTTTACAGCTTTTTTATTTCTCTCTCTGACGTTCTTCACTTTTATTTCATTCTGGACACGTAACTCACCTGTTGATTCCTCTGATAGTAAAGTAACTTTTTATTGTTATAGTTTACATTGTTGCTTTTAATTTTCGATAGAATTTACAGTGCCTGCACGTTTTATGAACGCTGATGTCGTTTTGCCCTTTAATGGAATAAACTACGGGTTTTTAGTTAGTTTTTTGAGAGATTTATATTTTAAAATATATAACTTTAAAACAACTAACTATCTTTCCTATCTTTGTTTATCATGTCAACAAAAATCTTTGTTGAATATGAATGGGCCTTTTTATAAAATCTTTTAATATTTATACAAAAGACATTGTATATTTGGAATTGTCTTTGCCATTGTGTAATTTCTTGCTATACAACTGGTTCATTACTAGATGAGGATAGCACATTAAGAAAAACTCAATAAACCGAAGACAAACTATGAAATATAAACATGACTATTCATTGCTATATGACAGAACACTTTAGAGCTTAGAAATTTAATAAGCTGCAACCAACCCAAACTAATTTATGATAGGGTTCAAACATTTAACTACGTTGATTATCTCACAGATAATAAAACTGTTTTGCATAAATTGCTAAATTAAAATAGTTAAATCGCATTTTGACCATAATGATATAAACCATAAAATAACCATAACCATAAACCTAGGCTTGTAAAACAACTGGAACTATATTGGTTACACAGCTCTAACATTTTAATGATTTGATTTACATCAAGTTAGGGGTTGGGGAATAATAGATTAACTCTTACACAGTCCTTTAATTGTTCAGTAATATAAAATATATTGGTGAAATTATCTCATTTATTTTAATAATAGTTAAATATATTGCAATACAATTTAGTTAAAGAAATACTATACTTAATATTCTAGTGTACTCACTGTATTTTCAACGTTTTAAATTAACCTATTTCTTCTATATTAAATACATTATTGAAATATATCTCAATTCAGAAAACAACAGTATCTTATTTTTTATTTTTTTTCTAAATTAGTATACTAACTCTTTAAGTCTTAATGTTTAATAAACTAAACATAACATTGTATAATATCCGATGACGTAAAACAGGAACAAATAGTTAACGAATATTGTTGGCATTGTAATATAGTTAAACTATTATTATTATATTTGTCATTAATAAATTAACTGCACAACATTTGTTAGTAAAATACTTAGTTTTTTAATGACACAAATTTGATTTATTTTAGGAATAAAAAAATTGTATATTTATTAGTGTAAAAAATTATGTTATGAATTAATAGCAGCTTGAGGGCAAGCTCTTGGAAACAGTACAAGGGCATACCCAAACTTGTAATCCATAAAACGTTTGCTGTTTGAAGCTTTATCGGACATTTAATGAAAAAGGCAAAGCCAGGTTTTTCCCGCGTCTAGTATATGACAAACTTCAGCTCAGGCTAGTCAAGCTTCAAACTATGGTTATGTGGCATTAAATGACAATTTTTTTTTCAAATATGACTTTTAATGATTTCATAATATTTAAAATGTACAAAATATAAAGGAAAATAATTTGACACTGCAAAACCAAAGGCAGTTTAAACATACACTGTTATGAACTAAACCACTGAGCTACTCCGTTCACCACTAAAGTTTGATATATTCAATTTTAATACAGTACGAGAAGTCATGAAACATGTGTCTTACAGTTGAAACGTGAACAGTTTTACCCAAAACCAAGGTTAGCCTAGGGCTCGTGGAACGCTGGTAACTCACCGGGATAATGTTCGAAACAACACGAACATAGAACAACCACACATACAGGTAACCAGCTTTGACAAACACAAATTTGCATAGATCTTATTATAAAGAAAATTAATACTATAGACACTATTAGGGTTGGCAGGCAATACAAGCCCGACAGGTCTATTCGCCCATAACCCTATTTAACTTACGTTACGACACTACATGCTGTCATATCGGTCAACCGATAGAAACGCACAGTAGTTCTTAGGCTCGGTACACACTTGCTGCAAAAGGACGCGGGACGCTGCGTCTATTCAATTTGCGTCCTATATGTGCCCTATCTGCGTCCTATCGGTGTCCCACGTTTATAAGAAACATCAACTCTTTCATTTGCCACCAACCGAGATGGATTGTACCCGAGCTCAAATATTAAAAAAGAAAGTTTTTCGTACTTAGTGTACAAGTACGTAAATCGGGAAAGTGCAATTAACAATAAGAAGTACTGGATTCATCCATACAATAGCGAGAGGATGTCTGTTTAATGTTTGTTTGATGGATCTCAGAGAAGATGATGACAAGTTTATTTAATTATTTTCGAATGTCAATACGATCCTTTGACGAATTGGCCGGTCGAATCAGCGACGCATTTCAAGGAAAAGAAACCTACATGAGATCTCCCATACCTCCCTTGGAGATGCTGGCAGTGACATTAAGGTTTGTAAAATACTTTAACTTCAGATTTAGAACATATCTATTTATTTTCACTATTTTTAAAAATTACATTAAACCCATCAATACTTTGCTATAACTCTATGTTAATTTTTAAATAAATAATGTTATATTTAAATGTACAATAATTAAAAGTAAGAAAAGTATAAAATGATTAAAGTTAAAATGTTAATGTTTGAAAAAAATAAGTTTAAAGTTTAAATAAAAACCATAAAAAGTTTAAAGATCATGGAAATTAAATAAAAATTCGTCAGACATAGTATGGGCGCAGATAGGACGCGGCTGCAAGTGTGCACTGCTCGATAGCAAGTTGGGTACTGCTAGGTATCGGGGGTAGGGAAAAGTGACGCGCGTCCCACAGAAACCTGCGTCCATATCGATGGCTATCGGAAGGGTCGCTAGGGTTAGATAGGTATCGGCGTCCCGTGTGTAACGCACCATCAGTTCCTATGTACTTCTTCCTATCCGATTGAAAGGGACGCAGCGTCCCACGTCCTTTTGCAGCAAGTGTGTACCAGGCCTTTAGCCGGGCATAACCTTATCTTATTAAACGAGCAATTCTTTTATATTTATAAATTTATTTCGGGGATCTAGCTAACGGCTCTAACGATTTTGATGAACATTTGCATATAGGGGTTTTTTGAGGTCAGGAATCGAATGCGCTAGGTTTTATGTTTGCAAAAATGCGCATACAATTTAAACTCTGAACTTATTTTCAAACCAACTTTCAAGTCATTTAGAAGGCGAAAAGATACAACTTCTTTTTATACAACCTTAAAAGTCACTAAATATCCGAATAGATACATTGTAGATACAATCCAGATGTTACAAATACTGAGCGATGCTCGGTCACTCAGGTACAAACGAGCCAAAGATTAGCGAGTGCCTTTAGCGAGTTTTCCAACTGCGAGCGAAGCGTCCAGGGGCAGAGCCCCTAGTTAAATTATTAATTAACATCGCAATAATTTGGGCCGTAAGTTGTGGACAGTTCCGTCTAAGCCTGCCCTACTCAAGGATGTTCCTGAATCGAAATGCACGGATGTCCTTTCAATCGCTTCCGTTTTGTTTCTGCCTTTGCCTACTTGATAATCGTCGTAGATAAACCGTGACACGTTCAGAGATTGACACTCAATCCTAACCCTGATCCTGAGCGCATCACACAGTTTAGTATAACACAAATGGTGTTCTAAGAATTTTCACATCTACATTTTGTCAACTTCTTAAATGTAACGTTATTATTAATTTAAAATGTTCCACTAGCTCAAAATTAGATTATATACCTAAATGATATGTGCCTTTTAATTTACGTTTTCGTCTGTCAGTGTATCAAAATATGTTAATTCAATCATACAGGGATTAGTATGTAGTAATGTATTTTGTAGAATATGTCACCTTATAATATAATATATTACTCTTAGTCTTACATTAGTTTGTAGAAGTAGTTTTGTTCATTCATACAATGTCTACTTAAATATTATACATCAATATACAAGATAAACACTAAACAGGGTAAAGACATTATACTTAATCTGTAACAATTTACCTGCTTACACGCTTCCTTAGCAAGCGTTAATTTAATAAAATTATTAGTCGATTACAATTAATTTTATTATACTTTAGTTATACAGAAAATAAAAGTTTGGGTTTTTATAAATTTTAGCAGAAAATGATTTTGGAGTTGTTTTAAAACGGAAAAGATCCAATACCAAACCACATCTGTCAGTGTATCCCGTATTTCAATTTGAGTGCCCAGTGAGTTGCAATATGTATGTGTAGTAACAACGCCACGAAAACATCCTCCAGATTTGAATTGGCAATATTTCGAGTTCTACTAAATAGCTTTCTTTTACTCGAATGTGGTCGTGCTCACTCCCTTATGCAAAGTATCTTGTACTTCTATTTGAGACGCTTCCTTGCAGTTTGATTTACTCAAATTGAGCAATAAGTAGTACTGTTTACTCAAAACGTCAATAATTTTATAAATCCAACCAAAACAACAGTAATTGACCAAGCGAAGCGAGGTCTCCGTTTTAACTCGATCGTTCAGCATTTCGTCTGTGTGTCTGTCTCACGATTTCGGCCAAACGCCTTAACCGATTTTGATGATTTTTTGCATGAATGTTCCCTATTGCTAGGCCGAGAGATGTATATATACGGTTTTTTTCCATTTTCATTTTTAACCCCTTAAATAAAATAAAAATGGCGGCCAGACCGTTTCTCTCAGTGTAAGCTTTTTTCCAAAGCCAGTTTGTAGCTTAACCATAAGTCGAATTTAAAAATTAAAAACTTTTTGCGAGTAGCAAATTAGATTTTTAACAAAATTGTATTCTTGATTTTTTCCGTATCTCTAACGGTAAGCTCACAAAATGGCCGTAAACTTCAAATTTGCTAAAAATCGTCCAAGTTTTTGTATTTCAACCATGTTTTTACACGTTTGTTCTAAACAAATTCAAAAGTGTTCCATAGCTTATTTGTAGATAAAGGTTCAAAGAATTCATATATGCCAAAGTTATTAGCTGAAGAAACAAGCATGTTTCGTAAAGAAAGGAAAAAGTTCAAATTTAGGCCTACATAAAAAGTAGTAAAAATTATTGTAATTTTTTCATAAACGTAAAAACGTTTCGTAATTTAGTTATAAATATAATTGTATAAAAATATTTATCAATTTCAAATTTCTTTTTTTGAAAACACCATTTTTTATGTTCCTACTACAAGACTGCTAACAAAACTAGGCCTGTTTTGAATAGTAATTTAGGAATGTATCATTTACCCAAAAATAACATATTATTAAGAAAGTGTAGAGGATCGAACTGTATAATTGCAAATTATTATTTTAGAAAATTATTTGACTTAGTTTTATATGAATCAAAAAATGAGATGAAACAAATGAAACCTCGCGGCGATAAAGTACATACAAAAAATGACCGTTGGACAGCTTGGGTAGTGTTGGTACATGGGTTGAGATCACTATCACGACGTTGTAACATCGTTTGTTTTCATTATTTCTAATATTGAAATATGATATGGAAGTTATGGAACTGTAAATACATAGTTAAGTTTTAGTTATTTAAGTATTCTATGAAAATATTTAACTCTATGTTGTCCCTCTATAACGCGATATTTTTAGCTATCTTACGCATTATTAAACTAATAAAACACAATGGCTCTAAAAGAAAATCTTTAGCAGTTAAATCTCAAAAAAAGAAAACACGAGAACTAGAAATCCTGGAATCGCGGGAATTGCAAAATAATGTTTCACTGGCTAAACCTTCTGCTTACTTCCTTACTGGCGTACTATTTTTAACCTAAGCTCAAAACCACATTTGTTATTTCAACGAGCGAGGTCTACTGTTCACAGAACTACTAGTAGTTTTAGTATTAACCCTCCATCGCGTGCGTCTTGGAGTGAGATCCGCCGACTCCTCCAAATTGAAGTAATTTTGTTTTTGTGCTGTTGGCAATGATTTCAAAGCGGGATCGTTCGTGTAGTTTTCTGTCGTAGTCTTAGCAAGCGTTTTTGAGTATTATTAAAAAACAATAATACTTAATATTAGTGTCAGTGACTCGCTTTGTTTTCGACTAAAGTGACACTATACGAGTGAATACTTAATATTAATGTCAGTGACTCGCTTTGTTTTCTACTAAAGTGACACTATACGGGTGAATACTTAATATTAGTGTCAGTGACTCGCTTAGTTTTCTACTAAAGTGACACTATAAGGGTGAATACTTAATATTAGTGTCAGTGACTCGTTTTGTTTTCTACTGGAGTGACACTATACTGGTGGTGTATAGTGTTTTTAATATTGCGGAGTTTGGATCGGAACGTGACCTAGAGGTTGTTCAAGAAGTTTATTGAAAAATGAGTTAGTTCTATTATTTTACTCTAATATAAGCATATTATTTACATTCATCAAAGAAAAATACACTGGAAACTATAAATTGTATGATGCGGAGTAAGACTACGCGCGTGGTCCAAAGTGCCGTGGATGCCAGCGCGGGATACGAAAGGTTTTAGGTTGTAAGTGTTTAAAAATCTAAAGTTTTATAAATGTGGTTATAGTTAATGTGATGTTCATACACAAATTTATATAAAAATAATAGTTAACATTAAAAAATACACGAAAAAATAAAACGTATATTATACACAAAATATACCCCATTAGTTTACTTCCCAATGAAATGCAACTTTTAAAATGATTTTAAATTTGAAAGACGATGACAACCAATATTGTTAATTTCTACAATTTTGTATTTGTAACTATCTATAGTGTAAACACATAAAATACCTTTGGTAATAGGCATCGTTTGTGTTAAATAGTCTGACAGGTTAATGCCGACAGCAAACATAAAACGAATGAAAATAATGGGGACTGTTTAGCGAATGTTTTGATGGCATAGGGCCGAAAGTAACAACGTGAAGATATTTGCAAAGATAAGACTTATAATGTTCAATATTAATTTATATTTTGAATCGATATTCTATTCACAAAACCAAATAATTGTTGTTTTGTGTGCTTCGTAAACATGATATCATAAGCTTAAGCTTTAGATGGGCGGTATTAAAACATAAATTAATTTTGGGCTTTTGTATAAGCGACAGTCTTGTGTAGCCTAATATTAATATCTCGTTCATTTAATGTTAAAATATAAATTTATTTTTATCTTCTCTCCTTCGTTTACCTAAGTCTTTAACAAATTCGATCAAAATACATTTTAAATATTAGAACTTATGTTACACTTTCTCTTGTTTCATTACAATTATATTTAATCAATCAGCTGATACCAGTTGCTTCGCTTGCATATGTGATTAAATAAATAAAAATTCTATCGGGTAAATATTGTGCCTTACCAACACACGCAATTGAAAAAAACAATTTTAGATTCGAGTTCCATGGCCCAAAAACCCTCAGTGAGTTTCGCCCAAATCGATCTATGTAGGCCCTTTTAGGACTGCGTAAATACACGTTAAAAATCCCCTTTTCCGCCAGGTTGTTACTCAAAACTCTTGAACGTACATCAAAATTACAAATCAGGTTTTGAGGTGTATTTATCACCTATGAGTAAATTTCAATTATTGCATTCTATTTTTATATATAATTTACGGACAAACTAGAGTATACAGCAAATTAAAACACCGACGATCTTGTCAAAGGTGTCAAGCTTTTGATCCAAATCAGTTGTACTACTTATAACGGTCGCGTGTCACATAAGTTCACAAAAACCCTAAATTTGTACATAATTTTTACGTTTGTTTTACTTGAAAATATTTCCAGTTAAATAGTAGCCTAGATTATTCTTTGAAAAGTTCTCTACGTACAAATGAAAGTTTCATCAAAATTAGTTCAGTCATTCCTAAGATTAGCCCGGACAAACAAGTAGACAGACAGGCGAAAAAAATGCATGTTTAGGTTTTGGTAAAGTGGGAATAATATGAGCTTAGAAAAAGTATTTATTTTGAAATCACAGACAGACCTTTTTGTTTTATTTATATGTATAGATTACATTTTACTTAATTTTCAAAGACATATACAGTAGAACTCCAACTATCCGGTTTAAAAAAAAAAAAAAAAAAAAAAAATTGGGACCGGACCCGATCCGGATAATCAAAAATCCGGATAATTGGATTTTTCTCGAAAAAAGGCCGTTTTTAGGAGAAAAACGTAAACAAAACACAATAGAGAACATTTACGATATTTATTATGGAAAAACAATATTGATGACAATGTTTACATTTTACTTAATATTTACAAACAATACTAAATCACTGCAAAATACATTATTTTTTGAACAAACCAGGCAGAGTCAGCTGTTTTGCTACCTTAAATCGATTCCGAGCCGCCAAGTCTCGCATCCGTTTGACTATGTTCTTATTCAAATCTGATCCGGTTAATTGGCGATCCGGATAATTGAAGTCCGGATAATTGGAGTTCTACTGTATTATTCACATAAATTTGTAAACTGAAAATCGTAAACTGTGCGATGATGTAGTACAATATATTAAACTGCCATCCTAGCTGCCCCCACAACTAATTAATAAATCACCCCAGAGCGGATATCAGAACTGTATAACTATGACGAATATTGTTCCTAGGTGTGTGGCCTAGTTTTATTACAGGTTCTCAACCAGTGTTTTGGCAATACATGTACTTAGCCATTCTAATTAGAAATTTATATAAAACTGTCCTAATGTCCTGTGATATAATCTAAAACAAGTTTACAAGCCAATGAAGACATTATGACCGGACTATAAAGTTTTGCCGTAACAATCTCCCCTCGTTTAAAGTTTGGTTGATCCAAGCGTAAGGTTGTTTGATCAAAGACAACTTACTGTAGTTTGTTATAATTTACTGTTAAACACATATTTCTTAATTATTAATGAGTTATGGTAAATAACTGCTTTTCACACATAGAAATACAAATCAAAAAACTCCAATATTAGTCAAAATGATAAAAAAATATGAAATAAAAGTAACAAGAGACATTTGTATTTAAATTACTTAAATTTGGTTGGTAATATAAGATTAAACATAGAAATCAGTTCGAACAATAAAATTAGTAATAATCGGCTTATGTAAATCATAAAATAAATAATTATAAGTGATTCTCATACGTATATCCATATATGTCAGTTTTAGATAACGCTACAATGAGTTAGTTGACTCATATACGATTATGATCTTACAAATTTAATAAACTACGACCAACTGTGAATTAATTTAAAATAAAATTAAAAGTAAGATTTTAATGACAAGAACAATTTATTACAGAATAAACAGACTTGGCAAGAAAACTAAAATATTCAGTATACATTAGCTTGCGGTTCCAAAAATAAATATATAGATTAAACTCAAATCAAAATGTTTTAGAATGGTTCGATATTATCGACAAAATAAAAGGTGCGAAAAGTGAAGTGCTGTTTTTGTATAATTTAAAGGCAAGGGAATTTGGTAAAAAAACATACAAAGACTCGACTACTATACGATTTTACAATTTTGTATACTCTCCAGAGTTGCAAAAGTTTCAAAGTCTTTTACAGCATGAATTAAGTATGCAATTAGTGATAAAAGTACACAAACTGATGCCAAAAACAGATGTCATTGGTGGAAATTTTTGTTAAAGGAGCAGAAATCATGTTTATAACCGGAGTGCTCAGGCTATTGGGTTTTATTATTTGCCATCGTAGCATATCTTGTAAAGGCTGCATAATAGAAAGGATTTGGATTATTTTATTTCAAAGAGGTAATATCCCCTTTTAAGAAAATATAAGACAGTCACATACTATATACTACCTCGAATAACAGGCAATTTTCCAAAGCCGATTTTTGTACACTCAATAAACTTATCAATTTTACTATCAACATCAATATTTACAAAACTTATATTAACTTATCTCACGGCTAGATAAAGTTGTGTAAAAATAAATTGCTTGTTTTATGCACGAAACCAAACACATAGATTGAATAAAATGGAGATATTGTAAACAGACTTGTGTGATGCAAAAGTAACATTTGTAATGGAAACAAAACAATACGCTCGTCGCCAGTACAAGAACAAAGTCTAGGCCGAAACTTGGCGCAAGTTGGAAGGTATGCAGGAGTTTACCATGTCTACTTGCAGTTTGAAGAGTGGTTGACATTTTTATAATATTTTTAGATTTTGGTTTGTCTTTCTTTGTGTCTACACGTACAACTACGTGATTCATAGTCGGTAATGAGATATCGTCGGAGAAGAATGTCATCTAGTACACTTTGTTATAAATACATTATAATGAAACTATAAAGCGTTTATATAAAAATATTGACAGAACTGCATGGATCGTATTTAAACGACAAACCCCTGTTCGTCGTAGCTTTCTATACAATGTTAGTTATTAGTTATCTTATTGTTATAGTTGTCATGTAGAGCAGTCGAGATAGCGTCAAAGCTTAATAGTCATGATACTTTTGATAAAATTGAATAAAATACAATATACAATATACTGTGCATGGACTTTAGATTCAGTTTTGCATAACTGAACTGAGTCAGTAGGCCCTACTACTGCTTGCAAAATATCTACATTTTATAATTTACATACCAAATTTAAATAATAATGATCGACGATTAAAGGGTTTTGTCTGGAGCAGATAATTATGTACGATTCAACAGACACATTCACGACGTCCGAAAAATCGAAATTCGGGAGCAAAAGGATTGTGAAAACGGGAGAAAACTCGTTTACAAAATTTGTTTACTAAGTTTAACTGTTTTTTAGTACATAAATTAGTACTCATCTGATAAAAAATTATTTTACCTGGACCTAGTAAAACACTTTTTCTTAGAAAAAAAGAGATTTTATTTCAACTCTAATTTTAGTTTAGTTAATTTAAAAGTGTAGATCACTTATAAGAGTTTATTAGTAATTTATCTATTACTCTTGATAATAAGAACTATAGGCCTACAACAAGAATATTTGAGGTTATAAATTGGTTAGGTATGTTCTGTACTATTGAAGCACACGAGTTATTATTAATGTTGTGTAATATTAAAATTATGTCTATGATCAAATTAAGTTTTATGGTTTATTTAAAAAGCTGAACAATTTTTACCTTCGATTAGAAAATTTATTGTCTTTAGTATTTTAGGTTGTAGAGCAATTCAGTTAATTTCTGTTTAATAAATTTATCCGTCCACCTGTCGCTCTGTACATCCCGATGCCTATCTGTAGACTATACTATTTAACATTAACCAGTGACAATCAGTCTATCCATCGGCTTTAGTCTCTGTTAATCTATCGGCTTTCCGTATGCCATTGTCAATCTTGTTAGTCCTTGCCAAATAATTGACAACATGTTATGCAAATGAAATAATCCAGTCAAAGGTTTCTTTAAATACCTTAGGATTGTCTACCTATTCAGAATTCTAGGATAATAATTTTGTAAAGGTATAATTTATAAAACAAAAATTTGGTAAACAATTACTTACATTCACATTAAGAAAGTATTATTATATATGTATGTTGTTTCTATTTACTAACACTCACTGAGTCAGATGTGAATTAATAAATCGGTGTAACATATATAAAACTTATTTATTGTATGCCAAGTTTCTACTTAAATATCGGTAGAATAGCAAGATTTCCCTCCCAAATATTTTGGCATATCTGCTCTTTAACATTCCAACCTCATCTAAATCCATTGTTGTATTTGTAGCCATATCCGATTGCTATTATATATAATATTATTATTCATAATTTATACTTGCCTTAGAAATCCTGTTATATGTCTTATCGTTTACAACTGTTTCACCTTTTCATTTTCAGGCATCATCAGAACGAATAGTAGACAAAAAACACACTTCTCACGGTTACACTTATTAACAGATTAAAATAATATTTAACATATAAACGAATAAAAACATAATAAATAATGAAAACAAACTGTAAAATAATATCATGCTCTTTCCATTTTAGTTTTAAATCCCAGGTATTTAGTCATACCCAGGTATTTTGCTTTGTTCGCAAATGTTATAATCTGATCATTGATTATAACGGATAGATGTGTTACTATGAGTGGATTTTGTTTCATTCTGTTTAATACGCCAGCGTTTGGACCAGTTACTAACTTTATTTAACACTGTCTGGAGTTTATGCGTAGCACTAGTGACATCATCTCCAGCTGTTGTCAACGCAGCAAATGTAGCCGTCATTGTCGTCACACCGCATGGGATATCTCTGGTATACAGTAGGTAAAGTATGTGTCCTAGAACGCTCCCCTGCGGTACTCCTGCCTCTATTGATTTTAACTCTGAATATTCCTGACCATGCCGGACACGAAAATATCTATTTTCTAAGTAAGATTTGAGTATACTATAATACTGAACTGGCAAATCTCTGTGTAGTTTAAACTCCAGACCCTCGTGCCAGACTCTATCGAATGCCTGCGCAGCATCAAGAAAGACTGCAGAACGCACCTTTTCCTCCTCAAATGCCTTTTCAATCATATTAGTAATACAAGGAACCTGATCTATTGTAAAATGTTTTAATAATATAAACGACCAATTTTCCAACTTTAAACCAAAGAAAGACATAAGAAAATTGACTTGACAAATAAATTACTACAAAATATATCCCGCATTTTTTAATGCACATAAATAAGCAATTGAATTAACCTAAAATACGATAAATATTCAAAACTTCAAGTTAATTTAGGTGAAAAGCATCCTTTCTAAATCTGCTAAAAATACTACAGAAAATATCTCACAACATTCTTCAATTATAGTATACGTGGAATAAATAATAGAAACTGAATATATAACCTAGGCCCATCTAAATCTAATTATATATTTTCGAAAAACTTTATCTTTATACATTTAATTTCTTGTCTTATATTTACTTGTTTCTATTATTTTAGTCTGTTTTCGTAAGTCACTTAACTAAACACGCTTAATTGTGTAAACGATATTAAAGTAAAATTAATTCCAACACTTACAACCTCTCTTCAAACTTTCCTCCGAGCGTTTCTTCCAGTTGTTAACTAACTTTATTTATTAGGTTTTAATGAACTTAACTTTTGTTTCAATATGAGTTTCGTGTTTTTATTTTTCCTTGAGATTTTCTGAAGTCAAATTCCTTACAACTAATGCACATTTTAGTGCACATGTGCTTACTTGTTGGAGAAGACTAAACGACTTATCCCAATAATAATAAGTTATTTGTTTTACCAAAAGTCAGCTTATTGAATGTAATGTATCAAATTTGTTACCGCAAAAATATTCCACCCAGGCTTACGTTTGCCAATTATATTTCCCCGTTTTACCAAGAGTCAACAGACAGCACTTTTATTTTACATGTAAACTACATCAAAGTTAAAACTAAAATCAATAGTTTAGCAGAATAACAAACAATGCTTCTTTTCATGTTTTGCAATATAATGTATATGTATAATTATCAAAATGTATATGAATATCATTATATTATTATTTTTATTATTATATTATATAAACTTCAATAAAATTGGCATTCATAATTATTTATTTAAACAGCGATTACACTTATAACGTGATCTTTAGTTGGTTATTAACTTATCAGCTGCTACTTGTTAGCCTGGTTTTAGACAGTAAAAAGCCCCGTGTGTCTAAACGAATTGTTTTATCCACTGAGAGATGTGGTTTGGTTTTGTTTGTTTGTGGCATATTGAATCTGGAATTGAAATGGAACAATTCGAAAACAATTTGCCTCTGACATTCCATTATTAACAGTCCCGACCTAACTTGTCCGGTAAAACTGTTCAGTATAGATCTAAAATAATAATGTTCTTTTAGTGGACTCAATTTTTATTTTGAAATGATTTCCAATGCTAAAGCAGTTTTTACTTACAGTACTGCTGCTGCTACAGTTTTAGGACAAATTGATTTTATATTTGTAGGATGGGTGCTCATCTGTTAGTCTTTGAGTTGTTTCAATCATAAAACCACACACTGTTTAGTCGTATGAAACAGCTTGGTAAACAATTTAATGGTACTAAACACTGAAAATTATATATTTCGTTGATACATTCCAAACACCTAAGCGGTTGTGTATATTAAAGACTTACTGCGCATATAGGCTACATATAGACATTTAGACACTGAATAGCGGAATAGCATGGTATTGCAATTAAAATTGGTAGTCAGCTTAATATTGCGGGCATGTGGCCCTTTCAAAACGGAAGTGGCTTTGTCGCTCTGCTGTATGCAAGAAAGTGCTACACTCTAAATATGACTTACATAAACTAACAAGCTATCAAGTGACTCTATATAATGTAGGGCCTAAATACTGTTTAGACTACATATAAAAACATTTCAGGGAAAAAATTTAAAAAAAGTATAAAATTATTATTTCCTAAATCTATTATCTTATAATTATTGTTCAAAAGTACTGAACGTTTGAATAACTCTTCATGAAATTTTACCAATGATTACATATTATAAAACAATTGTTTATACTATGTAATCATTGAATTTTACAAAATGTTTCAGAAATAAAGTATGTGTGTTCCGTTTAGCTACCATTTGATCTAAACCTAACCTACTTAACCCAAATTAACTTAACATTAACCTTCTGTTAAAAGTTAAGTTTATTTAAACGTATTTTTTAAATAATATAAACCCATTTTTTACCTATGATTTCGAAAATCTAGAATATTTTATGTTTAGTATTTAGTATTGAATTAAAAACATTGAAAGATGTTAAGGGCTCAAAAAAATTTCTACATGTGAAGATGCAAAATATAGTATTTCAAATAGAACTTTCAAGACTAAATTATCGTTTTCAAATAGGGATTTTACCTTGATTTTAACATTGATTTTAGGGCAGAGTATTTCTATGGGTACTGGACTTTGTGTATTTAAACACATTTATTAATTAATTCTTCGAACATATGTTCTCTACATGATAACATTTTATCACTTGATGACTGGTATATGTAATACATAGGCTACTTTGTAGTATTAGTCCGTATACAAAGTTATGTAGTTAAAAGTTTGGAGACACTCCTCTAACTGTTCAGTGAGAGGGTAGAGAAACTGATATTCATAAAATGATTATAAGGTATACAAATGTACTTTTTTTAATATTCTGTTTTTTATGAAACTTTACCAAATGTTCAAAAATGAAAATTTTGGAAACTGCTCATAATTTTTAGATGTATACCCCTATCGTGTAACCAACCATTTTGAAAATCTTTTTAAAAGAAAAGAACACAATCTAGAGGTATAACCCTACCAAAATTAACAACACTTAAAAGAATTATTATTCTTGTTAAATCCTAACTAGGAAAACTTCATTCGACAAGTGGACTCTGACCAGGGTGAACTGTTTTGGCCCTTTTAAGTCTTATCAGTGGTTGACTAGTTTTCGTACTAGTATTTTTACAGTATGTACATGAGTAACATCTTTTGCCTATTTTATCATGGAGTTAAGTAAACAGGAATGTGTAACAGTGTTACTGATGCCTCCTGGCCATGGTGATTGAATTCGATTTTACAATGAAGTGACAAAACAATTTATTCAATGATTTATT
>JAGFPH010010963.1:0-21652 GCA_018207615.1 Philaenus spumarius
AAAAACGCAAAATTACAAGACATTTAAAAATATTTCTTTAGATTTGACATACTACATCTTCACTGCAAACTTCAACATATAAACTCTTCTTAAAGCGACAAAATGTTTTCTCATTTCAAGTAAAGCTTCAAGTAGAAGTGATGTTTAACTCTTATACTTAATTTATATAAATGCCCTCTAACTCAAGGGTCGCCGTTTGTATCCCTTAAACACGGGATGTTACTGATTTATAGCCTAGGCCGAGTTGTGTAGAGTTTAACTGTAATGTAGTTGTTTCCTCTAATTTTCAGGAAACATTATCACATGTTCTCACATTATGTAATATGTCTATTTATTATCACGATACTACAATGTTATGATGATGACTTATTTGTTTGAATAGTATTTTATAAGTAGTAAAAAGTTATTTATATATTTAAAGTACACAAATCAGCTAATAAACGATTTCCACAGTTGGTACAATAATCATCTCTTTACTGGCACGTAGGCTACAACTCAGTGGCGATTCCTCTAATGTCTGACTTTATACTTTTAATAATTATTTTAAACTAATTTTTCGGTTTGATTTTTGCTCAGGACTAGGCGTAATCAATGTTGATTGTTTTTAATCTTTGTTATCATGTTATATCATAATCTTATAAATTATAATTAGGCGATTAATATACACAAATTTAGCTTTGAGGTTATGAGTAATAATCATAAATATTTATTAAAAATTAAAAGCACGATACATGTGTGAAGGAAAAATGATTTGACATAAGTTATTTACTGTTAACCATGTATTTCTTAAAATTTTATTTCGGTCCTTTTTCGTGATTTTGTAAGGATAAGCGTGTGCAATCACGAAATGATTGTACAAAATTTGTCGGTCAAGTACTTCTAAACAATGGCCTATATTTAACTTTAAGCAGCTAATATTGGATGCAAGTTATTCAATATTCTTACCAAATTGTAATTTCTTTGTTCCTACAGTTAAAACAATGTTTTCCGAACAAAAATCTTACAAAAAAACGGGTGTGCTTAAGACCACAAGTTGTAAGTGATAACTTCTATGACAGATTTATATTCTTGTCAGTATTAATATTACTTGAGGAGAATAAGGGTCAACAAATTACACAAGTCAATATATTGTCAAGAAATTTTATATCATAACTATCTTATAACTATTCAAATAATTATCCCTTACATATTAATTATACTTAGAATTCTATGTAGAGTGCAAACACTAATACATCACTCAAAATCATTAGTCACTAAATAAATACTGCTTACATTATAATTATCTTTATTTTTCGCATATTTGTTATACTATAATATTATTATATATGTAATAATATAATAATTATAATAATAATAATAATATAACAACGTATTATTATATACTACGTATAGCCTACTCCCTCTCCAAGCACTTACTTGTCTATATATACTATGTATCGCCTATTCCCTCTCCACGCTTTGACTTGTGTCTACCCAAAAAACTCGTGACGCGAGATTTCAGAAACATAGTCAAGCGAAAGTGCCCAACGGGCCAATATAAGTTATCACATTAAAAACATAGACTGTGCCATAAACAAAACTCAAAACTTTTGTTTAATTGGATAAATTGAACCACAACTAGATAAATCTACAAGGATACTAATACATTGGATGAATATCGTGCCTTAGAAAAACTCTCAGATTATCGATTTTGCCTTGGACGATATAATACGTACATAGCTAATGAGGATTATAACCAAACCCTGATATGCATTGTAATAGTATGATAATACTACTTTGATATACCGGTTGTCCATAAAGTCACACCTCCCTTAAGTTTGGAACATAAGGGGGAAGGTAGTGTTAAGATAGAGACCTCTAATTTGTGCCATTCTTCTTCATTTATCAAGTCTTTTAAAAAGAGCTATTACTTGATGGGGGTTTGAATTTAGGATTTTCGAACTACCTTCTCAACTTCTCATTTTGGGGTAACGGGAGAAATGATCGGTTTCACCAAAATGCATATCCCTTTGTCATATGCAACTCTTTCTTTTCTTTCTTTCTTTCTATTTCTTCCAAAGTTAAATGGAGTGGGGAATTTATGGACACCCGGTATATTTGACAATGTATTACTGTTTTTTAACGGTTACGAATAACTGTTCATTGTTGCCTATACATTCGGAGTAATATTGTATCCTTCTTATGTGAATCTTTTGTTTCGTTAAAGGAAATGATTTGCTTTGAAACATATATAACTGATTAACTATAGTGTAGTACTGCTATTGTTTTCATAATGTATAAACGAAATAATTGATTAATGGGAACTTGACATAAATAAAAAACATGTTAACGTCTCACGTTAGTTCAATATAAGAATACATTTTTATTTTGCTTGAAATAATAAAAAGAAGATTATTGACTAACATAAAATAGTTGCAACTCTTAATACTTTTGATTCATTTTGAACTAGTTGTGGACAAACTAAAAATTAAAATTTATTGTTATTGCAAGACAAAGGTATATCTAATATATATACCGACATTTGCAGTCCCATCAATTAATACCGAATATATTGTCACGGAATTTTAATATTATGATTAGACTATAATATTATATTTTACGTTTAAAATAAAATATTTACCATGTTTTCTGAAAACTACAAATTTGTTAAATTAAGTTATATAACATCGTTGTATTTTAGGTGAAAATAGCTGCCAACTCAAACATTACAAAATATGCCACCACATTGTACAATTTCTTTGTGATTGTAATACTTTAAAACTAAATTTTGCAGTCCAAAACACCACTAGTAGAAACGTTATAAAATTCTCATAGTAGAGCCATTAAAGTAATGCCACCTCTCTAAGTATTGATCTTTTATGGATATCAGAGCACTGGCTTGTGTAGATGTAAGCGGCATCCAATACTAGTAACATTTAGTCTTGCAATTGCCATGTTCTCCACAGCCTATATTTCATGTCAGACTTTATTTCTTTCAGATATTATCTTAGTAATAGTACAATTTGAAGGATTTCTCAGTTGGTGTATATCAAACGGTAATTTAATAAAAAGAACGTGAAGAATAGACGAAAAAAACTTTGTGCTGTATGTTTTTTATTTTTATTATATTTATTCACATATTACACTGTAACTATACATATAAATTAAAACACAATTTAAAATCCCACTTAGGTTATATATAAAAAACAAACAAAATATAAAAAATATAATGCATACAAAAAAGTAGAATATATTTTTTTTTTATAACATAACTATACTTACTTATAACATAAATTATACATACAAAATACTACAGACACAATTAATTTACAACAATACAATTATCAGTACAACACTGAACAAGTATAGAGGTCTCCTAGGCATACTCCAGTTTGAGACTGCCATCAAAAAGAACAAAAACAATATCGAAATGGAGAGTTCGGCAGGTACCCTAACCTAACCACAAGAAAAACAAGTATGAAGTTTAAATATATACATAACATAGAGTATAAAAAAAATCAATCAACCTGCAAGGCATAACATAATTTTATATATGACTATTATTGCATAATGTCGAATAAAGGTTCAATATCATCTGATGAAAACAGCCAGGACTTTACACTTCTTAACACTACCCTATAAACCATATTTTTTTAAATAGTAATTTTTGGAATGACAAGGTTATAAAAACGAGCGGCACCATGGGTAACAAATTGATGGTATAGAGTTAAATTTGGTTTAGGTACAGGAACAATACCAGAGTTCCTGAAATAGTGTGCAGTATCTCGCATGTTATTTACAACAACAGAATTTGATTTAAAACATATTTTTAAAACTTTATAAACGTAAAGATGACGTAACGGAAGAATTTTGGATGTCAAAAAAAAAGTGGCCAAGAGTGATCAAATCTAGATCTCCTAAAAATCACTCGAATAATACTCTTTTGCAAATCAATTAGTGGCTTGAGTATGGTAAGATAAGTGCCTCCCCAAACACTAAGCCCATACCCTTGATGCGAAGACACTAGTGCATGATACACATACACGAGTACTCTCTCAGGGCAGACATTTCTAAACAGGTAAAATTTACGTAAGATTAAAAACATTTCCCTCTTAAAGTTTCTTTTATGCCCCCCCCCCCCCATGAAAGTTTTGAATGAATTACTAGTTTTTGTTTTGTTCTAACTAAGGGATGTGCCAATACCCATTTTCGAATGTGCATTTTGTAACAATATTATCTTTATTATTTGAGTTTCCAAGTACTATTTTTGCTAATATTTATTACAGTATGGAGAAACATTTTTCCGCACATTTATGTATTTTTAAACTAAATATTTAGATTTTTGAGGTTTTTTTGAATTTGAATAAAGTTTTTGTGTTTTAACCAATTTGAATAATGTTAATGTTTTGTAGCCTATAACACAAAGAAACATTTTGGGTATAGAAAACCATGTGCTGTTTCTAACAAACAAGTTATAAGGTTATATTAAAAAAATATATTTTTCAAACTTTTTTTAATTTTATAAAAAATATTTAATATAGTATTTTTACCGCTATAATGTTTTTCATACACCAGGATCTTCTAAACATATTCATGGTAAAGTAGTAAAAATTTCAAAGGCCTAGATCTAATACTTTAGATTTTATTCAAACATAAGTACTGCACTTTATCCAAACATGGAACAAGTAAATTTTCGGGAAACGGAGTTCAAAGTTTCAACTCTGTGTAATCGCGAGTTGAACAATCTTTTTTTATTTTTTTTTTTTGAATATGAAGAATGATAAAAAAAGGCCTAAAGACTTGCACACACACTCAGAAAAGTATGTTCAATACAAAAAATGTATAAACTGTTTTTTTCACAAAATTCCAAAACATTGCAGATTTTTGGGGGCAGATGGCCAATAAATGTATTTAAACGTTGCTATGCCAAACATAGTAAAGGTAAAATTTATCAAATACCTGTTGCGAAATGCCTTGAATTTGTTTTACTACATTCGCGCAAGTAAACAACACTAGGCTCTGTTCCTACAAAGACCATTTTTATCCGACCAGCAAAGCTTGAAGTAGAAGTGATGTTTAACTCTTATACACATATTGTATAAATGGTTTGTAACTGAAAGGTCCCCATTTGTATCCTTTAAAAAAGGGATGGGCCTGGCTTACATAGGCTATGCTGAGTTGTGTAACGTTAAGCTATAGTGTTGTTATATTTTGAAAATATATTGTAGGCTACCCTCGCAACCCATCACAAACAATGGCACTGATAGGGTGATTGTGTGTGTTGTTATATTATCTTCGTCTTTTTAATAGTTCTGCATTAAATCAAATTAATGTATTAGAGACTATTTAGCCTAAATGGGGTTTCAAAACCATTTTACGAAACCATTTTACCACTATATTTGGTAAATATATTTTGTACTCTTACAATATTACTGAGGCATGCACGGTTTACTAGGATCTTGTCTATAGAATTCTGTGTTTGGTCAATCTTTATTCAATTTTAAATTAAAACGTACAATTATGTGTTTTTGTTTTGGATTATTGTCGCCCATTAGTACAACATTCCTGCAATATACTTTTGTATTGTGATATTACTAATATTAATTTAATATTATTAGGTGGACGTTAACTATTCTATATTTAATTTATATTCTACTCGCTGGTCTTATTGAATGGGAGATTTTTATTACATGTGCACTGCCTATTAATAAACAGCATCATACTTGAGTCCTTACTTAGTTATTATGAGCGTGACATTAAATGTCTATTCCCTTTATAAACATACTAGCTGACCCGGCAATGTTTCGCTATTGCTTAATTTGAAACTTTGAAAGCCTGTAATTCGTATCCCTGAGGGCCAATGTAAATTATAATGGGATTCTGCTCATTGCTTGATTTACCTAACCTAAAATTATATTCAGTTTTTGATCCAAATCAGTTGTTGATCAAAATCAGATGTTGATTAAAATCAGCTGTTTTAAGCTTTTCATACGAACAGCTGTTTCTGATAAAATCAAAAGAAATATTTCTTCTTCTTCCGTAAGATTGACCTTCCATAAGATTAACATTGAAACTGTGAGGGCCACTGGGGCGTAGCCCTAATGTCCTAGGACTTTGGTAAATGGCTTAAAACCTTCCCAGGGTTAACCTGTGTTACTATGCAAAATTTCAAAGCAATCGGATGGACGGTTGGTTAACGCATAAAAGACAAACATACAGACAAACGTACAAACATACATTGAATTTTATATATGTAGATTATCCTCTTTAAACTCAATAAGGTATAGCAAATTAAAAAAAAATTATACCTGATAGAACTAACACCTCTAAATGTAAATAATATGCAACATTGTATTAATACTGGATATATACTTTGAAACAGTTTAAGAATATGCGTAATTCCTAGTTTAAACAGATAAGTATGGTTGTTTATTTAATAAACGTATACATTACATCCTCACTGTTGTATACTATTTAATATAAAACAATACATTTACTCTTACAACTAAGCTTTTAAATGCCTTTATAAATATATGTTTATGTAAAATGTAACGAATGCAAGATATAATGTTACGAGTATTGGATTCCGCTTATATCTGCACAAGTTATATAAAGATCACTACGTAATAGTTCCATTACTTTATGGCTCCTCTTGGATAATTTTATTGCTTTTCTAAGACTGATCGTTTGCATTGAATTCCATTTCTATAAATCCAACTAATGTGACTCTGAGTGAATAGTTATTACAACGTGTATTTAATTTATATATATAACCTATGATATTATCTTCATGTTTAGTGCATTGAGGATTTAACCTAATTAAAACTGACATGTTATACTAATTAATAACGCCTATGTGTTCAAAAAATCTGTTTAAACAATAAGTGATAGTTAATTAATAATACTAATTGATTTTGTGGTTTGAGGCTAAAATCACAGTCAGTCTTTCGTTAAAGATATTTTTCCAGAAACTAAACTAAAACATCCAGAATCCTCATTCGGATTTGAACAGCTAACCGTCAGCTTTGTATTCAGGTAGGATAATATCTGGGTTGCCAGTTACAAAATGTATATCTTTAATGTCTATGTGTGTTTTTTTGTGCCTTGCCAAATGGTTTTTCCTGTATACGAAAAAGTAATAATACTTCGTAGATATGTATTTTATTTCAGTGTATAACATTAGCTATATGTGAAAGCATACACATATTTTTTGCGTGTTGTGAATATGTAAAGTTAATACAACTTATACCAACATTTCCATCACAAAGTAAAATCTAATTTATCTTGACTAAACCATTGGTGAACAAATAATGATTTATTCGAATATATTTTACTCCATAATTTACTTTCATTAAAAGTCATCCAACGCTAGAAATTGATCACAGCGATGTTTAAAACATGATTTCTTGATCGAAGATATTTCCATCAAACGAAACCCTTGAATGCAAATCAGATTGTTAAACCTCCGAATCTTTAGCAAATATTTCAAAAAGTGGTCTCAGGTCATTAGTAGATTTGTTTCACAAAAATATCTATAAATCCATGGTAATTTCTAGAAATTAGAGGTGAAACACTCAGCAACAAACATCTATGGAATCGTTTATTATTGTGTAGAACGTATTATGTTGTGTATAATTTCAAATTACCTTACGGAAATATAATAAGATATAAAATACAAAAACAGATAATTTTAACGCCTAAATAAAAAAATATGTCTGAATATTTTAAGAACTTCAATAAATTATTTGAAATCAAATAAAAAAACTGATAAAATCCGATAAACTGATAGATTTTGAAAAAATCCGATATGGAGACCATCCTATAACAATATTACATAAAAGAGAAGGGTTAGGTTATAATTGGGTTGGGAATAAAGAAGCAAATGCCTTACAGCCTACTCTCAGCTTTTATTTTCTGTTGATACTCAACATTATTTACTACATTTTACTACTTTTAAGTTTCATGAAATAAACAAGTTGTAAACAAACGAGCAGTACTGAATATAAACTAATATTGTATTTTATAGTCAACGTTTAGGTTGTAATTTTCATGAAAGCAGACCATCTATATTGATAAATAACCGAGACAAGTGTTTTTTTCTTGTTGTTTAGTTGCAGTTCTAAACAAAACCGTAATATTATGAAACTTACAAATCCCCGGGAATCTTCCCATTTCAGTTCGGGCTGACAATTTTATTCTAAATTATTTTAAAACTATATTATAATGTCACTGTCAGTTCGTTTACTACTTGTTTGCAATATTCTCAGCTAATAACATATTTTCTGTTGTTTTTCTCTTTACAAAGTCGTTCAAATAAGTAAACTTGTAAATCCATCTTGTAAATATATGCAATATTGAAATTTGGTATACCGTTGTAATAATAAATAATAGATTTTTAAAGAAAATGGGTTAAAGGAGCTACTGTACTTTAAAAAATTTGAACCACATATTTTCTATCATTGTAATATTAAACCTAAATAATGACTTTAACAAACTATTAAAGACAACCTTAACAAACAGCTGTCCAATCCGAGGGATTATTTTCTGTGCATTTATATTACATGGAAATGAAAAACAAAAGTTAAAATCATTTACACAGTTGCGAAATTAAATATAATAACTTACTTTAAATATACTTAAATTAATTCCTTTAAAATGATTAGCCACGCATACAAAAACAAATCTTAAAAACATCCTAAAAATAATTATAACAAAATGATGATTTAGACTCTAAAACTGTAAATGTTTTAGGGTTAACATACTTTATAATTGATTGAATAAAGTTCTTTGTCACATTTTATCGTCTTATTTTTCGCTGCATTCGAGAATAATTATAACAATTAATAGTAACAACCAATGAGACAAAAGAGTTTTTCTCTTTCGTTTTAAGGTACATAACTATAATAACATTATTATTGAAACCGAAATACTGTATTTATACAACATTTTTGTTTAATACAATGTTAAATACACCCTAGAATGAGAAATCCCTTAGACATCAGAAAATAAGTATTAAAAAGAAAAATACTATTTTACATAACCATCTTATATTTATACAAATTTTAAAACAGCGAACAAAATTTCAAAAATTTTCATTTAACATGTAATAAAAACAGTTGGTTCATACTTTCGATTATTATATTGCAGCTACACACACATTGTGGGTAATAATGTTTGCATACCTACTTTAAGTAATTTAAATGCTTTAAATGGATGAATAAATTAATAATATGAACATTAACATATTTTACAACTGAATACTAGAAGTTAATAATTGTTTTGATTTAACGAACAATACAAGTTAAGATTGTTTAAATCCCAAATAAACTTTGGATTTTAAATGGAATATAAATGTATAAATCTAATGCTTTATGTCTACATTTAAAAAAAATCACAAAAATTAAAAAAAAAAGTTAAATGGCTAGCCTATAGTTTGTGCTAAAACTAAGCCCATGAGTATTGAAATTAGAACTTCAATTAGATAAACATACATTTTACATGATGAAAAAACTCAAAATACAATTGGGAAAATAGACAGATCGTCTAAAAAATTAATGTCAGATCACTAATAGTTTGCAAGCGATATTTTTACTTGTCTATGTTTGAAATGAAACTTATAATTTTCAAATGTAGATGCCTAAGTCTATGTTGTAACTAAAATTAACAAGTGATCCAGATCTATAAACTGATGAGACAAATAACTGTTAAAAAACTTTAAGTTTTTCTCCAACAATCTATTGGAAATTGTATAAATATAAGGTAATACAGGTATTAATATTACTTAATTATTACTTAGTTTTTGTTTTAATGTTTGTAGTTTAACTACATAAGTTAAATATTATTTTTTTATTTACGATTAAAAATGTTTTCAATTGAATATAAATATACTATATGCTATGTATAGAAAAATAAATAAATTTATTAGCATTGTAAAAATGAGTTACAACATATATCACATTACAAGGATACAGATATACCTATTTCGTACTGTAACAATATTAACATACATGTGTTTGTTCAAAAATTATAATATTGAAAAACTACAATCACCAGAAAAGCTCAAGCTTCGTCTTATCAGATAAGCTAATGTAAAAATAAGGTCATATTGTAACTTACTTAAACCGTTAACGAAAATAGAAATTCCTTGCCTTTAAAAAAAGCAAATTTGTTCGGGTCCGCACCTTATAACAAAGCAACCTAAAAAAAGTAAAAATACAAACAAACCTGCTTAATTATTTATGAAAATAAATTAGAAAAATGTATAGACCCTAATTTTGGTGTTCATTTCGTTAAACATTCTAAACGCAATCACTAAATTGATCACCTTCTTCCAATCATAAATCTACTCTACATAAGTATTGAACCAACAAAAGATACAAGTTGTATAGAAGAAATCAGGTTGAGCCATGAGAATAAAAGCACAAAGCTGAAAATTTCCCTTGAGAGATTGAAAAGCATTTTCATATTATTGTAATTTTAAATTAGTAAAAGTGTTTTCAATTGAATAAATATGCTATGTGTAGAAAAATAAATACACTTATTAGCATTGTAAAAATTACTTGCAACATTAATATCAGATTACAAAGATACAGATATATTTCCAAGATATTACAAGATACTCTATCTTCATGCTAATTTATACTATTTTATTAGGTATTTTTACTTTATGCAAATTCATGCATATGGTAAACTATGTAAGTCCATTTATAAAATGGTTCTTTAATTTACTCCTAAAATTGACTATACTCAGTAAAACATATAAATATGTTACATTAACTTGCAAATTATTGCAAAGGAAAACTAAACCATTTACAACATATATACTTTCGTCGTATATTTAAGTAAAACCTTCCAAAACTTATTACTAGACCATCGTTACCTCATGCTAGTATGTTTTACTTATACATAATGTATGTATAGCTTCCATGATTGTATATTATGAATAATATTTAGTAGGTTAATTACCTTGTATATATTCCGTTAATCAATCAAAATTGTTTTCCAAAATTGTGTGCTTTACAATGAATAAATTTCTATTTTGTAATTGGTCTTTCCTTTGATTCTATTTACAGCAAAAAGATGTTTCTCTCTTTTCTACTGCAAGATATCAAGAAAAATGTATTGCAGTAAAAATAGATGATGCAAGTCAGTTATTGTTTAGTTTGTTTTCTCAGTTTACCATAGGCCAAATTACAATATATATGAGTATTATGATAAATAAGTAATAGGTATTATTATATAAAAATGCTAACAAACATAAAATTAAACTCTCATTAATAAATTTATTTAGAAATTAATCTCATATTTATTCTCTTATTAAACTTTTGAAAGTAAACGATGTTTAACTTTATAATTTATTAAAATATTTTTACCAGAATTTTTATAAAGAATCAGTAATGTACTTTCAGATACAGCGTTTAAAAACAAACTGTTCTTGTAAATAGTCTTTCCCAATTTACTGACAAGCTCTTTTAGTAAACATTTATAAATTTCTGAATCATTTATACTGTTTGTAATCTCATGTCACTCCAAAAAAGTATATACAAAAGTAACTTAGTTTTTAGATAATTAGTTTTGTTATTAGATATTGTTGTCTACATACATTAACTCCAAATTAAAATCATCTGTTTCTTGTTTACCGTTTGGTTTTTAATAATGAATATCTTGACAACTCAGTTTTACAAAACAAGACACATCACAACATTACCTTTATTTAAATTACTCCTGATTTGTGAATATTAAAAGGTATATAGCTTAATTTAACTTTAAGTAAGACGTTAATTCTTTTATTGTATTTGTATAACACTGTTATAAAATCTAATAGCGAGGGTTCATTGATACTTTTGAGAAAAAGAGGTTTATTCTACTTCAAAGTTAGTATAAATTCGTGATTTGTTTTATAGAGAAAGGTTTTGCATTTACTCCAACAGTAGCAAACCAATTATAAGAATATTGTATGTTGACAAGAGAAGGGAAACAATATTTTGTAAACTACGAAAATTCATTAACACATGTTACGGAATTCTTGTAATATCATTCATCTTTCTGTATGTCTGTCTTCTACAGCTGTTGTTTATAAAAGGACTGTTAAGTTTCTTTTTTTTTAAGATAGCATACAATAATATTTTAAGAGATTCTTTCAATTATTGCTTACAACTTAAAACACCATTCTCAAAGAACTTCAAGTAAGAGTTAATGGTTTTTACAAATACTATATAAATAATCAAACATTTGTGAACATATAATGTACACTGTACGGTAGTACTGGGTTTTGGAACAGACCCTGTTGGACATATCAAAATGCATAGTAAATTCAACCCTCGGTAATATGATTTTCTAGATTTTTAGTTTGGTATATGTCAGTAATGAAGGGTTTTAATAATCAGTTTTTGTTAATGTGTTAAATTTTATCAATGTAAACAAAAAAATAAATAATACAATTACAAATATTTACTATAGTAATACTTGTTTAACAGCAGGTTGTGATGACTTGCAAATTAAATTAAGTCTTTACTTGGCTTTATTTTGTATCTTATTCAGTTAAGTTTGTTACGCCTGAGGGATAAAACGTAAAAACGGAAGCGGAACTTCGCCCTGGCAACGACGTGACAGTGATTTACTGTACTACATTTGAACAGATCCTTTAAGCAAAATGTAAAAGCAGGAGTTCTTTAAAGTGTAGAGAATTGAATATTTGAAATAAAAAAATAATTTAAGATAAATTCAAGTATGTTTTAGCTTAAAAATATTATTCACATTAAACGTTATTCACATTTCGTTAGTTTTATTCAAAATTTATGAAATATTTTTTAAATTTTGTTTACAAAGAGTCACACAAATTGATTAGTAATTAAAGTAATGTAAGTAACACAAAGTTAGCTATTCCATTAAATATTTTTCGTAAACAAGTTTTGAGGAGCTAATGAATTTATCCTCAACTCCCTAAATCTATGACAATGTAACTTAAAAATGGTTAGAAAATTCCATGCAATACTGTGAAATAGCAGTATGTTTGGAAGAGCCATTTTCAGACAATATTGTAAACTATCAATATGTTTGGAATGTAATCGATTAAAATAGTTGATAATTAGTTTAAATCTTTCCTTTACATGCGATACAATCTCATAAATAGAAACAAACAGATGAATATGTGATCTGTGATTGGAATTATGACTAACTAAAAACTAGAAGTGTATCTATTATTTAAGCGTTTGGTTGTAATGGTGGATTTAAAGTTTGGTAAGTAACTGTGTCATGCAGGAAGAGAACGTAACACTTATTATATCATGCAAATTAAATTTAACACACTTTTCCTTACATTTAAAGGAAGAGGTTGTAACCTTACCTTTTCATTAAGTGCTATGATTATAAATTATAAAATACTTTAATGCCGCTTAGAAATATCCTCAAATATTTTAAAATGCATGATTAATTAATTATTGTTACCATGACCTTAAATAAAAAAAAAAAATAAATAAAAAAATTCAAAAATTCCATGACGACAAGTAAAAACAATGAAACCAATCTTAAGTATTATTACTGAGTTGTAAGCTAAGTTTAGAGAAAAAGAAAACAATATTGTTACTTTAAAAGTCCTGAATTGTATAGTATTTAATTATTTTCCCTTCAAAGACATTTAAAACAAATTAAGAAATTACAAAGTAATTTTGTTTACAAAATACTCCTTTTATAGCAATTTTAATAAGTTTCTTGGACTGCTATTAATTTTCAATATAGCTGTTTTCGGGTTCAACTTATAAAATGTTAGATTTAAAATTTCTGTTAAATTAACTAAATGTATTATCAGCTGGTACAGTAACTATTATAGTGTTACAAAATTTAAATTTGTTAATACATGGTTATAAAAACCTTGTACGTGTCAACAATCCTTGTTTTTTATGTGCAACACGTTTCGACTTTTCACTGATATTTAGGCGTATTTAAAACACAAAACACTATACACTAACAACACATAGTTGACATATTATTAAAACGTTATTATTATTATTGTAAATTTTTACAGTTCTTATATTATAATCACAATAATTGTCTTGAAGTAACCACATGTTGCGTCAGCTGTTTCAAATAGACCTACTTGATTGTATTTCAATCTAGTGTCTATCTGTTTACTAATGTCTGCATGTTGTTTGAGCTTGTGATAAATGATTTTATGTCTCGTGTTCGGCAAATGTAGATCTGATTGTGTTTAGGTTCCTTTTCAGTAGGTGTTCTTTAAATCTTGTTTTAAATTTTATTCTAGTTTCTCAAATGTAATATTGTGAGCTTTCATTAAAATTTAATTTATAGAACCCTCTATTATTTTATTTATCCTGATTCGGTTCCTTCTGATTTAATAACTGACCTAGACGTTGTCTATCCTATAAGGTATGTTGTATCCTTGTTTCTTAAAGGTATTGCGGGTTTGTTTATCAAACAATGAAGAGAACCAAATTGTGATATATTTATTTTTATTTTATAAATCAGGTTTTAGTTTATTAGTTTTCTTTGTCTATGAATGCATTTGTCAATACTGGACGTATTATAACCACTTTATTAGGCTATGCATTTAATTAAATTGATTTCCTTTATTAAATCAGATGGTGGTTCCATACGAGTATACAATGCAATGCTTTATGGATAAACTGTTATATCTTATGTGATTGTGGAGGGTTAGAATTAGCATGCATAGTTTGATTTCTTTGTGTGTGTATATTTTGAAGTGATGTTTATTATAAATTTTAGTAATTGTAATTTCAAAGTAATAAATAATGTAATTTGTTATAAATATATATGTTAATTAATTTTTTATTACAAATGTTATTCATTCCAATTATTTTGTGGTGAAATGTATGTGAATGCATGAAGATAGTTATTTTCAAATATATTGTGAACAAGCAAATAAAAAACGCTATAAAAATAGTTTAACATTTTTGAGAAGAGTTTTTTTTTTCAAATGATGTATATGGCATTGAGATATCATTATTTATAACTAAACAAATGTATTTAAGACCTATTATTTCTTTCCATCTCTCGGCTTTTGATGGTTTGGAATATATATATGGGTTATCATGATTTACAACTTTGGCATATTGCTTTGTGATTCCTTTAACTGTTTTGACAGTGACTGACCAACAAACGTGTAATCTGATTAAAATTACTTTTTAAAATTTTCAAATATAACCTACAACTTGTAAGTAAGTAGCTACTAAAAACTATTGATATATGAGTTAATTTAGTTTACGTCTAGGACTAATATACTTTTATATTATAATTCTATGTGTAACGATATTTTAATTACATAGACGATATATTAATTACAATATCAATGCAGTGTAATTGCTAATCAATGTTATTAAGCACTCCTGCTTTAGGAGTGCTTCCGATTCTCCCTTCTAGTAAAACCAATTTCAAATATAATCTTCTTGAGTTTCAAATCCCCATACATTACTTGGATTTACACAACTTTATTTTTTGAAATAGTAATCTACAAAGATAACTTTTGCCTTTTATTTGAAGTTTTCTTTGTCCATTCTGTATAAATATTTCACAATCGAGTTATTACACATATAGTTTGTTCCATTTGTTTTTGGTTTCCCTAAGTTCGTTATTATAAATCTTAGATAGTTACGTATGAGGTGTGTTAAAACTACAAGATTTCTTTGATGGAATTACCACAGTGTAGAAATATTAATTGCACTTGAAATAAGTTTTGTAAACTAGGATGTTTAGTTGGAAAAACAGTAAAATTACGTTTTAATCTACAACAATAACTCATGTTGTTCAACTTAACTAATGGCCTTTACAATATACAAGCACTCTCAGTCCTAACTAACAGAAACCAAGCGCTAGGTCTACACAATCAATCAGCACATGACATAATCTGAGGAAGGTTAATAAGATGGTTAAACTATTAAAACCATATCTTCTATCTCGTAAGTACTAAATAGTCGTGAGAGATGAACATCTTGTGCTGACGGCTTGACTGCCACTTAACAAGTAGCCTATACAAGGATCAAAATATATTTGTTTCATATTCCATCATGCCCGAGTGTGATCTATTATAAGTATAAGCTGTCAATATGACTCTAACTCTAGCTCTTTATAATGTATAGTATGAGTTAAATAATTAAAAGTTTAAACTAACCAATATAATATCATAAATAATTTTAGGCTATTAAGTTTAGGCTATCCTAAATAATTTAAGTAGTATTTAAGGGTGGAATTAAATTATTTCATCAATTCAAAACATTTTTAATTGTGGGAAATGATGCACTTCTAGATGCACTTTATGCATGCCCAAAATGCACTTTTTGTCTGCCGACAAGGTATTAATATGTAGAATTTTTTCCTGTGACTTCTCCGAATACAATGCCGAAATCCGCATCTCGATCGGTGTTGCAGAAACATATTTAATTATTCTGGATGATTTTGGTCTAATTTCCCTGGTCTATTAGTAAAACTAACATATCGTAAGGTTACAGTTCAGTTTAAATTTCCATTATGAAAAGGCAATAATTATTTATGATTTAGCTTTTCATTATAAAAACCACATTTACAACATTAATAAAACACATTGTCACTCTGTTGGTTTTACAAATCTGGTGTGAACAATAAACTTTAACTCAATGTCCTGAATTGTTGTAAACCATGCACGGGCACTCTGCTAATGAAATACTATTTCGCTGCAATTCTCGTGAAAGCTGACTTTTCTTTTATAAAATTACAATTTGTTTGTTTGTTCATTCAAACGCGAATGCTGCTGTTATAATAACTTTTTGAATTTAAGTTATTTCAAAGTTTGTTTATAATATAGGAAAATGTTAATTTTAAATTGTTGATAATTTTACCTTTTTAAACAATATAACTTTTTAATTTCTATCACAGTTGTTCACAGTTCTTCTGAGAAACTTAAAGTCTACTTGAAAAACGAAAATGCCAAAAATTTCGTTTTGTAAGATAAATGCCATTCAAATACAATTTATGTTATTAAATTTTGATAATTACCTTAAAAATTTTAAGTAAAACTGCCAAAACCCTGAATTTGATGATAGGCATATTTTTTTTAATACAAAGGTTGAGCTAAAAAATAAATATGTCATTATAAAACCACTGCTAGAAGTAATGAAACTAAAAATTGTGGTTGTAATATTCTGATTTAGTTGTCAAAATCGTGTTTATAGTGACACTAGTCTAAGCTTGATTTACATCACACTGTAGTAGTTGAGGTGCCGACAACACCATTACATGACAGTGATTCAATAACTAAATATACACTGATTAGTGATTTACATATATTATTTCTCAAGGCCATTTTTTTGTCGGTATGCCATAACTTCCTTAATACATCATCAAATTACATGAATGAGGCACCATTTTAAAGCTTCCCTTAACCGCTACACCGGAAAAATATACAAAATACTATTAAACCTATACGAAAAAAAAGAAATAAAGAATCCGAAAGTAACAGTGATGTAAAATAAAGTAAATTGTAGGGATATTTTCCTGGCGTTGGCAACACTGATGATAACAGTACCCAGCTGGAGAGCTGCCGTTACGCCACTACATTGATATTTTTAATTAATTGTAAGCATGGTTATAAACAGCATTGTGGATACACCTATTTGTTGTTGTTTACCTTCTGCAAGTTGGTAAGTTGTATAAAATATATATAATAACAATAACACAATTATTTCTTTTTAACATGGATTTAAATTAATAAAACACTGTTAGTAAGTTAGAACGCGAATGCTTCGCACGGGTCAGCTAGTATACACTGATTAGTGATGACTGATATATTTATAAACAGACTTTATGCAATTATGTTAACAATCTATGTAATATTTTAATATCATAGTAATATGTAAACAGGGTGATTACAAGTTGTATATAATTATATATATATATATATATCATTATAAATATTTATAATTATAATTAGTTATAAACAATTAAGTTGAAGCTCAAATGTCCCTAAAGATTGAAACTTTGTCGTTGAAACGTATTTTTTGGAATGATTGTTTTCTGTGTGTTTTTTTTTTAGAAATACGATAACTAAGTTGAATGCAATCTACTTTAAGTTTAATTCATCTGAGTAAACCAGTTTTAAAGTAACACTTATGGTAACACTTATGTTTATGTTAGAAGATAAATTTTGTAAAATAAATAATTATCCACGTAAAAATTATAAAACATAGTCTATATCAAGAGTATAACATTTAGAATTTGTTTTGTTTAATCCAATTTAATTCAATGTATTATACAAATATATAATTCTATAATATACATTTATTTATTGAAAGTACTTTTTAAGAAATATCCATGTCATAATATAATTTAAAGTTTAGCAGTAATTCAATTATTATTATTTGACGAATACGAACTTTACACGACATTATGCTTTCTTAGGTTAGCAAAATTAAAATAAAACCACTTATTCCTATAAGAAGTTACAGATTAAATAATTATTGGTAAAGTAATGTTACATTTTTTTTACATAAGTCTTCATGTTTAGAATTAAAGACACGTACTTCTTACAGATTTATTAAAATTGAGAGTTATATTGAAAACAAGTATCTATATAGTTATTTAAAAATATAGTTGTTTACTTCTCATCTTAAAATATTTACAATAAAATGTTAACAATAATTAATTTAATAATAATGGAATACTTAAAGTATAATAAGGAAAGTGATTAGACAAAGTGTGTAGTTTGAAACTCACAACCTGTTTCCATGTTCAATAGTTGCAATACAACTTGTAAACACTATCACGCATTGTGTTCATAATACAACTTTAGGGACGTTGGTTCTAAAACTATTAGTAAACAAATACATTATTTTGCCTTTATTAACTCTTTTGTAACTAACCTATTCTACTAATAAACTAGTTGAATTTGTATAGCTGTTATATTTCAATTTCTAAAAGAATAGATTTCTCGAAAGTTTAGTATTCCTCGTTTAACGTGAACATATAGATTGTAAAATTAAATTCACAAACATGTAGGATTAAATTTGAAACCTGTTCCTGTAATTTAATAATTTTATATAAATCCTCAATATTCATTTAAATATGTATAATTTAAAATTTTTAAAATATAAAATTTCAGTAAGCATTGTTAATTTAATAACAAACTATTACACCAATATAAAAGGTGGTGTTACTACATTTTTTTAAATGTGTATTTACATAAAAACATATCAAATTGTATTTACATTGAGCTAACCCGGCTAATCAAACAGTATGAATTCACAACGTTGCATCATAAATTATACAGGTGACTAAGATGCACCCTTGTAAAACTATGTGGAGGAAACTTTGAAATATTATTGATGGAAATAAATATTTTTGTAGGAATTAATTATTTTGTATTTGTTATATTGACATAGGTAATATTTAAGAAGATCTATTTAGTTTTTTTCTGTTTTGAATATTTAAAAACCATTATGCTCTTATTGTTTACAGTAACTCAAAGTAATTATATACGAAATCAAATGTTTTTTCATAATAATAATTTCTTGGATGTATACTGTCTGTATAAAATATATTTTTTAAGATTAAATTTATTACAGAATATATAATTATCTTTAAAATATTTATGTATCACGAGATTTGTTGTTAGTAGGGTACCCGTACGCTAAGACATCAACTAGATACCCTTATCAGTTAGTCAGTTTATTAGTTGCAAACATTTACTATGAAGTTATTGGGGTGACATTTGTGGTAACGCAGAATATAAAAGTGATTGTATGGCTTGTGAAATGGCTAAACGTATGGACAGTAATTAATAGCTTGAAGAAACATTTTGTAGCTTAGGACAAAGAAGTACATTTTATATGCGGACCTAGAAATTATTTAAAATAATCCTTTTTTTGTATCACAATGGCAAAAACTAATTACAGTTAGTTGTAAATAAAAATTAGTAAGTATACGGAATGTTATGTGCCGTGTAATTATTATTTTGTAATACATTTCCTAACTAATATCCTACTACCACATAATAAAGGTAATACAACTAAAACGTACTGAAGTATGGTTCCGTATTCCAGTATGATATTATGTATTAGTTATGTTGTAGAAAAGTCTGGGATGGTTCTCTTCGGCGAGTATGGTATGTCAGGGAAGTCATAGTAAATGAATATGGTATAATTAATAAATACATTTTCACACATCATAACTTGTAACTAATAACACTCAAATTGAAAACCTATAATGTAACAAGTTTTTCCACTTTTCAAACCTTTAGAAGTGGATTAAATATGTCTTGGAGTATTTTGTGAATTGCTTACATAAAACAGTTAACATTCTCACCGTCTACACTATTACAGTCAAAGAATAAAACAATGTAGAAAGTATAAAACCCGTAATTCGTAACAACATCTTACAATGTTTTTTACAAGTACAATGTTCATCCGACCAGCAAAACTAGAAGTAGAAGTGATGTTTTCTCTTTATTTTATTTATATAAAAGGCCGATAGATAAGGGTGCTCATTTATTTTCCGTAAACAAGGAATGTTACTGAATAATAGCCTAGGTTGAGTAGAGTTAAATGATAATGTTGTTTTTTGAAATACTGTAAGCTACTCTTCACACTCAATACTCCTGTGCAATGTGATACATGTACTGATACAACGCTAGTGATTGTACTATTATATTATGTTCGTTTCTGTAATAGAATATCGTTAAACTTCAATTTATTTAACAGGGTCTCTACTAAGTCTGTATCGTTTTTTCAATAAATTTCTTACAAAGCTACTTTGCATAACCAATTACTTATTTCTCTTCTTCATAAAGAAATTTTCTTTTAACATTTATTATCCCCAATTGTTAATTAAACATTCTTTACGAATATGCATTGTGCATTTTGTATAAATCTTTTTTCTGAATAAACTTTAAATTTCAATAAGAATACACAACTAAAAAAATAATTATAAAACTCTGGAATAATTCAAATTCTTTCTTTTATACGAAAAATATCTTTTACGTCTAAATATTACCGAATAAATGCTTTATTTGCTAAGAAAACCCTTTAGGAATTCGTTGTTTGGTTATTTTAAAATTGATTTGCTAAACGGTCATGGAAAAAACTCAATTTATTTTGTATATATATTTTCATTCTGGGAATCATTAGCTTGAATTAGGCACATTATTTAAAATTTTGGGGGCTACAGAAAAACGTTATGTGAGTACAAGGCAAATTAGTGTTTATGCGTTATTCTCATTCCATATTTGATATCACGTTTTAGCTTATTATAAAAAAAAAAAGAAAAAAAAGTTCATTGAAGAAGCAGCACAAACTATCAATGAGGAATCATTATAAGAAATGCAGTGTCATCATTTTACAACTGACTAGCACACTGTTAAACGACCAGAGGAGGACATTTTGAGCATCTTTTAAATTGAAATCTAAGTATTAATAAACAAATTATTTTCAATGTTGTCTTTGTAATGAACTTTTTTTTTCTTCTTTTTTTTTTTTTTTGTTATCAAAATAATGTTATTATTTATTTTATTTCAATAATTGTAACTATTAATAATTTGAAGTGAAAACTTCTTTAGCGGCGTTGGGCACTTTTTGCTTGGGGAAAAAGCATTGAATTCGCGACCGTTACCACTCGAGATATAGTATGTATTATATATATATATATATATATATATATATATATATATATATAT
>JAGFPH010010963.1:22636-37003 GCA_018207615.1 Philaenus spumarius
ACACCACTGTAGGCTGCAAAATAAGAATTAAGATTGTCTTCAATGTCCTATACACGAGGTAGTCAGTCTGTTGGTTCAGTAATTGCAGTAAAAACCGTACAAGTGAGATAACATCGACCAATATCGGTAGATATCAGGGTAGCTCAGATGGTTAGAGCGTAAGGACGGAAACCTGGAGGTCCCGGGTTAAACTCCCGGTCTTGGTCTATGTTTTTTCACTTGTAATTTAATTAAATATCCCTTGCTGAGGAAGTGTGTAAGCGGAAAAAAAAAATTATTTGATAAGAATAATTGTGTATTCCAAATTAGATAGTTTTGGCATATGTAAAATCTGTTTGTGTAGTAATGCATTTACCTTAACCTACATAAAAAAACACTTTTGAAAGTTTGTGGAGGTGAGCTTTAATATAGAATTAAAAAATCACTCTTTTTAAACCCGAAAATAGGTGTTAGGCACTTATAATTTGGCTTCTTTTCGAGTCATTTTAGATATCATTATGTATTTTACATACTTTATACTTTTGTATTATCGTTTATCAAAGGATTAGTCAAGTTAGTTGGTCCAAGCAACTCCATTAAATTTTTCTGAAATAGTACAATTATTTTACATACAGTCAAACAGGCAGAACATAGTTCGATAACGTAATACATATAGTTAGAGTTCCAATTGCCTTTTATCTATTTGTTTTTATTCTAATAAAAAAAACTTACTGCGTTTTAAGAACATTGTTTCAAGAACATTGTGAAAGTTACAGAATATTTAATTCGAGTTTTTCATTCAACGTTTTCTCCCTAAGCTTCATTATTACTTCTGATGCTTTGAAGGATTATCCTTGTTTGTTGATAATTTAACTTATTTGACGGATGTTTCATAGTTGAGTCGTGAACCCAAACATCTTAAAACGACTAAAGTGGGTTTTGATCAACAAATGAATAATAAGTTTAACATTTGGCGGCGTAGCAACAGAGGTGTTACTGGTTCAAATTTGGCGAATACAAAGTATGTTTCAGACATGAGGTATTTGCAGACAGTAGCAATCGGCAGTAAATACCGATTAATCTAAATAGTTACCATTAACACAACAACTCCATTTGTAAAGACATAGCTTTTTAAAACCAAGTAATACAAATATTTTATTTAGGCAAAATCATCAAGTAAACCGAACACCAATAAACAGACACGAACCAAAACACATTTGTTGGATTGTACAACTGTAACAATCAGGACGAGTGACTGAAACTTTTCAGACATCCTGTTCTAATAAAACTAACTTACTCTAGCTAACTGAAAGGTGCGTTAAAAACCCGTAACCCCATACTGTGCAATCTGCTCTCCTTAAATTAGCTTATTTAGTGTAACAATTTAAATATTTTACTAAATAAAAACAGAATTGATGCATTGCCCAGTTAAAAATAAAACACTGTTGTAGTTTGAAGTTAATGTTAAACATTTTGTTTGTCTCCTTTTTTAATAAATGTTTAAAATGGACAAAAGCCGAAAAGCACATTTACAAAAATATAATATTTTGGTAAAAAAAATTCAAGTAGTTTGGTGGACACTGATCCTATCCACCAATTTATACCTAAACATGACAACTGCTATGAACATTTATTAATTGACAATAACGTAATGGTGTTGTCTAATTTTACTTAATACCAGTCTTATAGGTGTGTGCATAAAAATAAGTTGAGGACTGCATATTAGGTTTTTTTTATAAAGTACAGTTCCTGCTCAGAGTTTTACTTTATACAAAAGGTTATATGGTGTAAAATTGTTATATCAATATCTTAATCATTGTTATTTGCTGCCTTACTTTAGATGAAATTTAATAAAATATTCAGCCAGTTTACTGGTCAGCTAAACGATGCTCCTTAAAAATAAGTTATTTATAGGTGCTTCGTTAAAATTGAATAAATTTTACATAATACACTGTGTAATTACTAGTAAAGTGACACAATAAAAGACGAAAACATACCAAGTCTTCCAAAGTAATTAAAATATAATATATATATAAATATTTTGTGAATATGTCGAAAATATAAAACCAGTATAGTAAAACAATAGGCCTATCATATGAAACTAAGTAGAAAGTTATAAAACAAACTTAAAAAACTAAACATATTGAATTTGTTTTACTGCATTCGCCCTTGCGCACTTAAACAACACTTACAAAGAAAATTTGATGAAATCACCACACTTGTTCAATTCTAATTCAAATCATATTAATGATTTCTAACTCAAAAATTCTCATTTGTATCATTAAATAAGTGATGTTGGTGGCTTATATCCTAGACTGACGTATGTAACTTTAAACGATAATGTGTTTTTGTTTTGACATATTGTTTGCCAACAGTACAATACTTAAGCTTAACAACAATATACTATGGTATTGTGATACAATCACTGATATTGTTTTGGGTTTAATGGTCTCGTGCTGCAACAGCAAATATTGATTACAAGTTTACTTCCTATTTATATAATATCTTTTTAATTAAGACCTTACATAGCTATTACAAGCATGCCATTAAATATTTATCGGTCTAAATAATATTGTAATACATTTTTCCATCATTCTTATTTTCCAAAATTTGTTTTATGGATGCTTCTGCAAGAAATAATTAACATTTCCAAATGTTTAGATGCAACATGATAATAATTATTGCACGTACATTTTTAATCAGCTTAAGCGTATGAAAAATATATGGTTTGATTTTATAAGTATTATTTATGTATTTAGTAAGAGTAGATATTAGTGACTTGTTCACTATTGTATCTCTTTCTCTATAAAATAAGACTTTTAGGATTACCACTTACTTGAAAAACACTCAAATTTTAGAGTTGGTAATAATAAAGGATAAACGATAATAATGTATGTGTATGTCGAGCGTCGCAAATGAAATTCGTAATGTTACAAGTATTGGGCTACTCCACACAAGTAATGCTGTAGAAGATTAATAAATAATAGTACCATTACTTCAACCGCGGTTTTTATAAGATGATTTTATAGTATTTGTACTAGTTAATTAGCAAGTCCTTATTTGTCTTAATGATTTGCAGCATCTGATAAAAACAATGGCTGCTTGTCTGAAACTAGCATAAACATGACTTTTTTATAAAAAATATGTCTCTAAAGTGATTAAAATTTTGAATGGCAACGAGATAGTGAATCCATGTTATACATTGAATATATTTAATGAAAATGTAAATTAGAAAGACCTTAGTGGTCTTATTGATTGACAGTTTCTTTCAAAAACAATGGCGGCTTGTCTAAAACCAAACATTAACATGACTTTGTTATTCAAATTGCATATCGTTAGTAAGGGAATTGGGTTGTGATTTTCCGGAAAGAGAGCAGATTTTTTGGGTTTGGGAATCGTAATGATTTTAGCTCCTTTGCATGATGAAGGGAAGTGGTCTGTTTGCATTAGATTAAATATGTTTGTAATCTAAGCTACTGTGGTATCTCGAACGTTGCGAAGTGCGGTGTTGTTCACATTATCAAAACCAGGTGCCTTAAGTTGTGGTAGTTTATATAAAATTTGTTCTACATGGACGTAGATGAAAAGTCGGAGAGTGGCCCCATGGGATAGGTAAGATATTTTTCAGGAAAGTTTTCCACATATTCAATGTGGTTGTCATCGTAAATTCTTGAATTTTGGGTGAACTGTTCCTAGAGTGAATCAGCGAACGTTTCAGCTTTGTTCGTGGACTTGTAGATTATGCTATGGCGGCCATGAAGTGGAAGATTTGGAGTTAAGGAGTTGGCGATTAAGTGTAGAGAGGGACCCGTTTTCTGGGGTTAATGTTGATAAGAATAGGTCCCATTCATCCTAAGAATGGGTGGTTAGTAACGAGTTCTTGTATTAAACAGCCTCTTGTTAGAGGGTGTTTGTGAAAAAAATGCCAAGGTCTTTGAAGATTTATTTTCTTATCCAGGTCCTATTTGATATGAGAATTAAGTCCAGCCTTTGTCCCAGTTACTGGCTAAGTGTATGCACTGGAGTTTAGTGCTGCGGCTTTGGTTTACCTGAATTTCAATCTCAGCGGGAGAGTTTATGTCTTCAGAAAGTGTAGGGGTATGCCCGAGAACATAAAAGAGACTTAAAAAGTGAACTATTAAACAAACCTACCTAAAAAACACATTTTAAAACCCAAGACAGTTCCAACACAAAAAATACCAAATGCCACCCCACCCCCATTATTTCAACGAGCCGAAAATCGTGAATCTAAAAATATTATAAAATCTTTGCTACATGATTCAGCAGACAGTGTAAATAAATATTCAAAACACGCCTGATGATCATGAAGCTAATTCTTCGAATTTAAATTTAACACGACCTATATCTGGTGATTTATCTAAAGTAGAGGCTCTTTTATATGAAAACGACAATAATTTAAAAAAATAAAATAAATTACCTGTAAATAAACTGAACAATGCTAGTGTACTTATATCAAAACTCAAACAATCATTAGAAAAATATGAAAAAATATTTACCGTATATGTAATAGCAGCAATATGTATTAAAGGGGAAATGTACAAACTGGTCGGCTGATGATGTAGCAAAAGCAGTAAATATCAGATGCATCTCTAAAAAAGGATTATCATATCTAAGGGAAACATTAAAATATCCCCTCCAAAGCGAGACAATCATAGCAAGGCGGCTTTCTCAATTTTCAACCCCTCCTAGATTTTTAGACATTAATATGAATATACTTAAAGGGCAAGCTATAATATATGAAGATTTTCATAAGGATGTCGTAATCAGTTTTTAAGAAATGAAAGTTAATTCAGACATCTGTTATGATCGTATTAAAGACAAGTTTAGAGGCCCACATGTGAATGTCCAGGTCATGATTATTCGTAGCCTAACACGGAAATGGAAACAGCCGATTACAGGTACAGTACCTTTTTTGTTGTATTTACTATTTTTTATGCTATTGTTATCACTTAATATTTGACCTTGAATATTTCCATTTTAGGTTTATTAATTGGGTTTAGGTCATTCATACTATTAATTTCAAACAAATTAACAAACATGTTTCCTTAAATTTTTGTATATGCAAGTACATCTTTTTATAATGAATAACTAACTATCAATTTACTGTCGATAAAAAATTTTTTACTATAAAAAAATTGCACCTCAAGATTCCCTAGAGTGTATATGTAATCCCATGAAAGATTGTATATTTTCCGTTCACCCAATAGTCGTGTAGGGTGATGTTTTTAAGAAGCTTGTCACTGGCGAAATCGAATCGCTGTAGAGATGCCGGGCACTTCGGTGTCAGTGACGCCATAGCCACCAACGACCTGCGCGTGACACATACCGTCTTGTTCTAGTTTCCGTGGTAATTTGCAATGTGGATTTGAGACACGTCTGTTAATGTCGGGGTGTTTGACGCTTAGATCACCCGTTAGGATGGTTCTATCTTCTGACGAGAGAAGTTTTTTTAAGATGGGTGATTTTTATTTGCCCAGTTTAAGGTATATATGCAAGAGTTATGAGTGTATCCGTCCCGAGGGAGTTGATGCTGAATGCTGCGTGCTCTATCGCACTGCTTCCCAAACCTGTGGTACGCAGACGGCACTGCGGTGGTACGTGGTGACGTTCTAAGTACGAGTATTATATTTCGGGATTGTTGTCGGAGATCAGATGACAGTCGTGAGGGAAAGTAATGGCACGTTAGTTTGAGCTTCTCCATGAAGTTTTCGTTTTTGTCTGACACCTGACACAAACTTTAAATTGAAAAACTGTTTTGCAGATAAACTGTGGCTGTGTTAGTTGGCGTATTTGGCAGAGATATTTTCAAAGCTTAATGAGTTCAACCAAGCCATGCAAGGAAACTATAACACTCCTTTTCGTATGCTTGATATAGTAAGTGCTATGAAAAAGAAGGTGAATAGAGCAGCAAAAGAAACAGAACAGAAAAATATATCGGTGTTTCCAACGCTCGAGAATTTTGTTGAAGAAAATTACCTCAAACTGAGTCTTGCGCTTCTGCCAGACATCAAAACACACGGTCTTTGTTTGATTCAAAGCTACAACCTATATTTTCCAAAAGACTTCAACAAATATTCCTGGATCCAAAACCCGTTTGCTGAAGTGGCACCAGAAAACTTTGCTGCGAAAGAAAAGGAACAGTTGTATGAACCAAATTATGATTAAAAACTACAGCAAAAATTTTCAAAAATGTCGCTCGTGGACTTCTGGGTTAAAAGGCGTGCGGACTAAACAGAAGTAGCTGACTACGCAATTAAATTTGTATTTTCTTCAATTAAGAACAAATATCGGAATAGACTTATTAGTGTGGAAAATAATCTTTGTTTAAAGACTGAGCAATCTTAGACCAGACATTCCCAAGTAGTTTTCTAATCTTCAAGCTCAGCCTTCTCATTAAAGTTTTGTATTATATTTTTGTTGTATTTTCCAGTATAATGTTTATTTATTTTCACAACTTACGGTATGAATTCCTTGTTCATATCAATTAATAAAATATTATAACACTACACAGAATTTTATTTTTGATACTTATGGTTGGAAAATGGGTTAGTTAGATTAGTAAAATAATAAATAATAAACATATTCCATCCATAATTATTACCTTCAAGTAACTAAGTGGCACGCAAAATATTTTTGTCTTGTTAAGTGGTACACCAGGAAAAAAGGTTTGGAATCACTGCTTTATCGGATAGTGGATCGTTAGGAATGGTTTATTGAATGATCCTTCTGTGAACCAGTACTGTTGTTCCACCTGCGGCTCGCTGGGTTTGGTGCACTGTGGCAATCGGTGCTACAGATCGTTTAGCATGGAATCCTGGAATATTATGAGGGATCGGAGATGAGTTTCTGATATTAGAGCTATATCGATTTTTCTTTAATGTAGTAAGTTTCGGAGCTCAGCTTTACGACTGAGTACTCCACTGGAATTATATGAAAGATTTTAAGTTTTCCATCTATTACGCGTGAATAGAGCAACTATGGATGTTAGGATGGTTATGATGACAGTTTTGGCTTCGATCTCCGTAAGGAGTTTGTTAGGGATGATCTCTTAGATAAACTTAAGGACATCAGATGTCTTGATGTCAATATCGGGTCCAAATTAAGATCAAGGATATGTTTTATTTTTCTAATAAAGTTGCTTTATAATACTGCGTTTGGAAACGGGTCCTTCGTACACTGTTTAAATTTTGTTGAGTCTATGTAACAATTATAATTGCTTGATACATATTTTAATAAGTATTAGTAACACTTACAAATTATAGAGACACCATTGTATCCATTACAATGCAGATCAGTACTAGGTGCTAATTCTCATTAGTTAAGTATCTGCTATCCAAGATACTAGCTATACTGTGAGATTTCTGCTAACGTACTATACTAACTACACTCATCAAAACCTATCAAGGTTTTCTTAGCGGTGGGTTTAATACGTATACAATCAAAAACGTATTTGATTACTTTATACATTTATTATAAATCCAGTTTACAAAGTTTAATATTAGAGAATAATATAACATACAAGTAAGTTTATACGAGTTTAGACAACATAACCTTTCTATCTGTGTTTTATTTAGGAGAATAAATTATAAATGACGATTCTTAAATACAGAAGTAAGTTGTACGTTTTTTATAATTTTTAGAGAGGTAACTTAAGCAACAAAAGGTATATTCATATTCTTAAGTGATTATATTTAATATTTCAGAATTTATGTTTGGCGAATATAATTAAATCACAGCATCATACAACGAGAAAGTTAAAGACAATACTGTTGGATACGTTTAATTTAAAACGGGGAAAGCAGAGATAAAGCAAGTCATAAAATAGCCTCAGACAGAAGTTGAAATTACATTTTATATTGTAAACAACAAGGAAAAAAAGATCAGCATTAACAAATGGAATAAAACAACGAATACACTATAAGAAGGCAAACAGAACTTACACTCAACATGCAACTATTGCTTTCTAATGAAGACTTTTTTTAAAACCGGGATTTGGTAAGGATGAGACATATTACAAAAAATTAAAATATCTAAATATAGTTATATATGCTCTACAAACATAGTTACAGACAAATTACATATATATACATTCCGATTTAAAGGCATAATTGTAATAACATATTAAACCTAAATAATTTTTTTTTAACTTCCCATAAATTTTGAAGTTATATATTTAATTAGATTTTGCGTAAACGTGAAATGATACTGAGAAGAAACTTATATTAATTAATGTCAACCATATAACCATTTAGGGAAAATAATTAATGTTTATGTATTAAGGTACAGAGCTAATGAGCTATCTCTTAATGTCCAGCGACACTAATGTATATACATAATTATACGCACGTGTGTTAACAGTTAGTTCACGTCACGCCATGAGATACCTTCCAACTGGCTATTGTAATTACATTTGCTATTTATATATATAATATTTACCTCAATGTATAAAGGTTTTAATAAAAACTATTGCGCTAATCAATATATTTTTTTTTTTATTAGTAGCTGTAACATTGTAACAAACTTGTACAAACTTATGCCTTTCCATTACTGCAATTATTAAAGTTTTGTGATGAGTTCTAAACCGAAATCCTAAATCATACACTTACACTGTGGATTGTATAACCGTTAATGGTGTTTTAAGTGCAAAATATTATTTTATGAACAACATCGAATAAAGAGCCATAAAGTTAAATATTTAGATAAGTAGGGAGGAAGATTTTTGACCACCTATGTTCTAAATGTAAACCTTATGTAGCTATTGATATAAGCATTTCTTTGATATAACAATCAAGCCTTTTATTGCTATATTAAAAAACATGATAAACTTATTGTTTAAATCGTTGATGGTGCTTTTTTAAGTACAGTGAAGAACTTTAATATCTACTTATTTCGTATTTTATTTAGCATTTACTTGAACTGTCTAATAGAAATAAATCGACCTGTACAACTTTAATTTATGTGACATTTTGCTGTAAATTTTTATAAAAAAATTATTTTTTCACAGAATATTAATAAATGCTTCCACATTTTGAGTAATAGTAAAATTTTGGGTGGAAATGTTAGTTTCTGACTATATGAAATAAACCCAAAAAAGTACAACAAATTTTAATATTAATTGAAGATGGTTGGGTTAAAATTGTTTTCGAACTCTTACCAACAACAGTAATTGACTTAAGAGATTTCAAAATTTTCCAGATTTCAACCCATTTATGGAAAGCTAAACTTATATTTAATTTTTACATAACTGTTTTGTAAAAATTAACATACACAGTTTATTTAAAAACAAATAGGGTTAAATGAATTACTGTTGTATAATATTAGAAATATTTGTACAGATATAAATTACATTTATGTGTAATATATTACTTAGAGTGTGCATAACTACCGTACGTCAATAGAACAATAGTTCAATATAATATATGCATATAAGTAACTATTACATTATCTAGATGTTTAAGGTGGTGAAAAAAGAAAGATTTAGTAAAATAAAATTTTAAATCCAAAACATATTTTCTGTAAAAGTCATCCTGCGCAGAAATTTATGACATCAACGTTTAAAACATCATTTCTCGATCGAAGAAATTTCTATCAAAAGCAACCTTTGAATACAGATCAGATCGTTCCACCCCTGAAGTAGGGGTAGGTTAACGATGGGTGTTCCGGAAACAAATTGTTTATACGAGGCTCGGGGCTTATTTACGCACTTCCTGAACCAAACAAAGCTTCCGGGAGGTTTGGGTTTATTTAGAAATCCCAAAAGTTTACTTCAGTATTAAATTTAAATCAATTTATGTTTCTAATCTAGAATAATTAATACAAGTACTTTTAGGTCGATAGACGACACATCGATGTAAGGCTAAATTTTTGTAGAATTGTTTTACAAAAAGATAGTTTTATTATTTCATAAAATATATTATGTTGTGTATATTTTGGCTCATAATACACGTCTCTTACGTATGCATAATATAATGACAAACTTTAAAAACAACAATAACAATAATACAATCTAAAATAATATAACTAATTTTAAAGCCTAAATAAAATCGATATTTATATATGTGTGCAAATTTAAACAATATATCAGAATTGTTTTCCAAAAATAGGTCATTGTTAATTTGATCAAAGGATTAAAGTAAGTAAAGGTAACAATGGTTTTACCAAAAAAAAACTTTATTCTCCCACATTTTACTTCTTGTTTACACGCATAAGCAACTATTATTTATTAAGTCTGTATAACATCTCACGCAAAAAAACGCGAATGTACAGTACTGAATATAAATTATTATTGTTTTTTATACACATAAATATCCTTCTAAAGTTATTCATAACCAACTTTAAATATATAATTTTTAGGTAAGTAATACTACTTAAGAAACGGAGTAAGTGTTGATGTTTTGTAGTTGTATACTTGTAGTTTAAAATTCAGACACACGTTTATTGAGTTCATATTATGGAGTTTAAAATGTGTATATTACACAATTTATACTTTTATAAAGTCATAAATTACCGACATTATATGTTGAATTTTTTTCAGCTTTGGCGGTTGTGTTTCCTCCTCTTAATTAGAATGTTTCTGCTAAATCTGTCTTTAGCACTTTATTACACTGTTCTCAGAATTTGTCTGTTATTTTTTAAATACATTTGTTCATACAAAGAAGTAAATCCAGAGGAGACGTTTGCAGAACGATATTAACTATTTTAAAATTTTGTATGCTTCCCTAAATACCTTTTAGTATAGCCACATGCAATAAATTGTTATAAGAGAAATACTCTTTTAAAATTAGTGTAACTATTTTATTAATAATTGAAACCTCATAGTTTGCCCATGCTTGTAAAAACTAACAACATTTGTAAAAAAAATATAATGTTTAATTTCAAATCTTATTTTTGGGCTGGCTGACTAGAGGCAATGTAATAAAGAAAAATAGATTTATTTAAAAAAAATGTAATTAAAGAGGGTAATTTTTTTAAAAATTGACTTCTAGATTGTGACTTTCAAAGAAAATATATATTTTAAACGGAAATAATGGCTTCTAGAAAAAGTTTGCAAGACAACGGTAACCAAAGTGCCACCCTCCGAGTGGCGTAGCCGATAGGTAGGTGTAGTTGAACATTTACATTAGCTGCCCTTAAGGTTACCGGAATAGGAAAGAATAAACTAACATCATATACACAGTTGCGTTTCGTTTTAGGTGAGAAGTAATTCGGCGGTTTAATTATTAGTTAAAATATCAAATTTTGTATCTATTACTTCTATTTCCTTACTTCTATAGTTTTTTTTTTTCAGGATTGCTTACTTAAAGTGAACAATATTAGTTAATATTAAGTGTGATAGTAATTTATTATAATGAAAACACTATTCCTTTAATTAAATTTTTTTGGTTTTTTGTTTGTTTGTATTTTTACTCTAAAATTGATTGACTCATTCATTATTTATAGTTAATATGCAGTTTTATCCTTTACAAGTACACGTAATATAATACCATAAACCATCGTTATGTTTTTTTTTTACCTGCAGGTAATATTTTATAACATTTTTTGTAATTTCTTATGTTTATTGAATTAAAAGACATATTTTTAAGGACACAACAATCCATCTTACAGAGTGTAACATATATCTCAGTTGTTTACATATAGAGCAAGGTATGTCACTAAATATTTTAAATTTCCTATGTAAACGAAATTTGTGTAAAAATATAGTGTCTAATTTTTAATTTACCTTCATTTAATCTTGCCACTTAATTGTATAATTTAAAAAAAAAACAGTTTTAATTTAGGATAAATATCGACGAGTTAAAAACTGTCCAATATGTTTTAAAAAATGAGGTAAGATTTCAACGGTAAATAGTATCACAATCTACTCAAAAGCTTAACGTTGTTCTTGCTTTGTGTTTACAAGTGTGTAAATAATATTGATTTGTGTTTAATAGCGGATTTAATAAACTTATTTCTGATGTTTAACGTATTTCAATAAGTATAGAATGATAGAAATGTTAGGATTATTAATAAAAAGGCAAATGTAACTTAACTTGTTAAAGATTAAAAATGTCCTTCCTTAATACAATGTGAAATTAATATGTAAAAAAAAATACTTGTATGATATTATTATGTAATTTTTACGGCAAACACTATTACTAGGACAACCAGAGAAATGGCTTATCTCAAATATTTCGTGATACACTGACTTTCTATTATCGTTTAAACTTCAACGTTCAACTTCCGAAATATTAATTCACATTACTCCACACTTGTTTTTTGGAGTCAGGTACACCAATTTTCTTTAGCAACAAAGTATCTATTTTGTTGATTAAGGATCGACAGACCAGTATTATTAATTTTTTTCTTAGGCGGACATGCATTAGGCACCATAAGGAGACAGTTTTAATAAACAGCGAATGGAGAAAAGCTCACACATTATCAACTTACTTGTTAGAATTAAAAAATTTATACAAAATAAATATTTTTTTCCGCATATTTTCAAATGTTTTTTTGGAAGTGATTATAGGTTTTTTTTTGTATAACATAAGTAAGTCTTATACAACTGGTTAAACAAATTTAAATTTGAGGTTTGGTTTTTACAAATTTTGAAAAGATTGGGATTTGAAAATGTTTTTGGAAATTGATAAACTATTACATATCACAAGGTATTAGATTTTATTCCTTAACTAATGTACTTTAAAACAATGCCACACTTCATGAAACATTTTCTTACAAAGAAATGCCAAGTATTCATAGTAAAATATGTTTCCGGTTCTGCCACTGGACACATCTGGTTCTGTAACTGGAAATATCTGATTGGCTGCTTTATAAATATTGTGATATGTCAAATTTTATCCTGCTATCTTTATCAGTGTCGAAACAGCTATTGGAACAACTAATCACACTAACGAGTTATTCCTTTTAGATACATATAACTAATAATACCATTTAGTAAAATATGTTTCCGGTTCTACCACTGGAAATATCTGGTTCTGTAACTGGAAATATCTGATTGGCTGCTTTATAAAATAAAAGTCTTTTACCATTTAAAATAAAAGTCTTAATAACAAAATTTATTTAATACAATATCAAATGCAGCAAAGAACTTTAAAACATAATTATGATAGTCAGCAGAAACATAGTGGAAAATTAATTTTATCAGGTATTTTGAATTATAAATGTAAAAAAGCTATAGCATTGTTAATTTTCTTACTTCAAAGGTTTTTTTACATTCTTAATAGAGTCTAGCGTCGTTTAATCTACCTAAATAATAATTTTCCTATCAATAGGCAAGTAAAACTGTGTTCACAATTTGTACTTTTTAAAAGAAGATACTTTATAAAGTATTATATTCTTTCATTGCGAAATGTAATGTAATAACATACTAGTTTTTTATTTAATTATAATTATTAATACAATTTACAAGTACTCAAGTTTGATACTAAAAAATCTTCATTTTATGTTAATTATATTTTAAATAAATGAATTATTTCTTTTAGGACACGCAGTAGGCCTACATGTGGTAATGAACAACCTTTAGAAAAATAGTCTCATAATTTTATTATATCCTATGTATTAGGGTTCCATAAAATTTGCAGCGTCTAATATTTTGCATATATGCACTGGAATAAGGTTCAAATTGCATAGAGTCTTGGGAAGTAATAAAGGCTGCATCTGTATAATTAAATATAATGTTATAAATAACAAGAGTTTTACTTAGTAGAGTCTATGTGGATTTAAATCCAAGACCATAAGAAGACCATAACACTTCTTCCCTCCTGAAAGAAAATAAGTCTGTACGTTTATTTAAACAAACAAGGTTTTCTTACATAAGTTTTTCATAGTTGGCATTGTGGATGAACGAAAATTTAGATTACATTATTACATTTTTGTATTGCAAAATGACTGATAATCTGCCAACATCATTTAATGTAAATTATATGTTAAAGCGCATTTAAGTAATCAATGGTGTATTTTTGGTGTAGCGGTGAGAAGCTGGCAGTCAACAACCACGTGCATCTAATTTTATTTTGGTAGAGATTTTTTAACTTCCCGCTACCAATAAAGGGAAGTTATTGATTTCGGTCCGATTTTCGAAAGTCGAGTTTTCATTAAATCTCCACGTTTTGAGGTCCCAGGAAGCCATTCTGACTATTCCCGCCGAGGTGTCCGACCGTGTGTGTGTGTGTGTGTGTGTGTGTGTGTGTGTGTGGATGTATGTGTGTAAATAAATTTTTGTCGTACAGTTTCTCAAAAACGAATCAACCGATTGAATTCTACGACATGTCATTCGAAAGGGTGTATCAAAACTTAGATCTGATTAGATTTGAGAGTTAATCCATCGAGCCAATCCGAAGAAATTTAAAAAAATAACCTAAATTTTTTTTG
>JAGFPH010010964.1:0-10827 GCA_018207615.1 Philaenus spumarius
AAGTGCCAAGTATCAGCATTGTACAGAAGGCAAGTTCTAAAGTTTTCAGATCAAACTATTCCGGTCACGCAAAGAAAGAGTTAATTTGTTTGAGTAGAACCGTGTTCTGTACTTTGAAATACATGAGACTATAGTTAAGCTTTTAGTGATGTGTGGTTTAAAGTACATTTCAAACATGTACTTTCTAAGTAGTATTTTACACTTTCATCGGTCTACGTTTCAAGTTTAGTTGGCAGTAAGGAGAAACTCATAACGTGTTATTATTGTTATGGGTGCTCTAGTCTGAACAAAAACTTAAGCTGCAAGCACTTGCCTGCATTGGATTTTAAAACATAAATTTCGGTATTGTTCTGTCTTGAAAATCATGCCTTTAAATTAAAAAAATCATTTTAACTATTGTCAGCCGAAACAAATTATACATATGTATTTCTCGAAAACTTTTCAAGTTACGTTATTAAAATATAAATTAAAATAATATACAAAATCGCTTTTCTTTCGGCATGTAATCACAAGTTTATTTTGAAGTTTCTATTTACTTCTAAGTTGCTGTAAGCTATGAACTTAACAAATGTAGGATTCACCTCTTCCACTAAAGGTTGCAGATGTCAAGCAATTTAGGCAACAATTTTTAATAAATTTCTGTTCTGTGACTTCATTTTGGTCACCCTTTACAGTATCTAAAATGGTCTCAGAAATAGTTATAAATGATGTTCAGAATGTTTATAATATTTGGAGTGGTGGGAGTTGTTTACTAATTGTACAAAACCGAATTAAGACACATTTAAAGTATTTACAATAATTTCGCATGGGCTCAATATTATATCTTTTTTCCCTCATATTGGACATTTCTTGCAATAAGATTTGGTCGTACCAAAAACTGCTTCGTACACACATTATGCAGTTTCTCAATATCTTTGAACTGATTTGATACTGTTCCTACTAAGGGAGTTGTGATTTTTAAAACCCTATTTTGTTCACCCCTTGAGCTAAAGTTAGTGTTATAAAAAACTTCCCCAAACAAACTCAACCGAGATTTTCCATCTATAAATTTTATGTATCTGTCTAGAAGTAATTTGTGTAAAATTACAGCTGTAATCGTGTTCCTAAAAATTATATTTATAATATAAATAATATAATAATAATTACCGTGTTGGGGTGACGACATAAAAATGACATAAACATATTCTGGAAGTCACAACATGGTAACGACAGAACTAGAAACATTTTTCTAAATTTACCTTTGAATACCATCAGTACTGTAGCAAAAATTTAATATTGATTGCATTCATACGTCACTATTTGATACTCTTATACACTACTTTAAATAACAGTGAGAATAGATACCTCCTATTTTGCACCTAAATTATCTACATTCTAAATATAATAGTTTTTTAGAATCATATGAACAAACAAGCATATTTTTAAGGAGGGTATCGTTTTTTACAAATTTCAAATATAAATATAGATCAAGTTACAAAATTTTAAATGTAAAACTTTTGCATTGCCTGGTCTCGTTTCTAGATGGTACAACGTATGATAAGTTGGGTTTTGTATTTTTCTTATTGTTAAAAATATTTTTGAACGGTTTTATTTTCAGAACTTAAAAATTCACTGAACATTTCTAATGATATTTTCATTCAAACAATTGTTTAGTAGTTTTCTAACACTAAAATTATATTCTATTATTTTATAAATAAAAAACCCTTACCTGAATTATTTCATACAGCAATAAATAGGTCGAGATGTAGAAAATCAAATTTGTAGAGTATTAAGGGTTTAAGGATGTTAAATAAATTTTTTTTAAATTTAAACTTTGGTGATATTTCCAACAATTGTTTGTCTTAAATAAAAACCAAGTTTCTTGGACTGCATTTTCATGAATTAAGTCTGCAATAAACGACTATGAAAACAATACTGGAGAGAAAAACACAACAGTCAGCTCATTCTTAGTTTGGTCATCACAAGCAATGAAATTGTAGAATTATTAAACGATCAGTGAATAGTTTAAATTTGTAACTATGAAAAATTAAAACTTACAGTATATTTGAATGGTTTTTGGAATATTCTGTTAATTAGTAAAGATGCACTTTTTAATATCAGGTATTGCCACTAACATTTGAGATTATAATAAAAAAAGACTTTTGATACAAAATTCGTATTCTTTGTTCGTTATATTTTACAAAACTTTTTTTACATTTGCATTGATATGTTTTATCTGAAAACCTAAAAGTCTACTCGTAAAAAATGATTTACCTACACAAACAATATTTCACTATAGTCACTTTTTCTAAAAAAAAAACCGGAATTTAAAGATCGGTATCCTTCAAGCAGCAAGAATGTGTCACAATGCATGGTCACGTCCAATGTTATTTGTGGCTCGAATTACACGGAACCTCGGATTATAGAGACTCGAATTACCGAGACTCTACTGTATTTGTTTTTACAGCTCGTTTGATTCCTACAAAATCGATCAAAACGTAAAATACCATAAAAGTACTTGGTTTGAAACCACAAGGTTGAATTTTTATCGTTGGACAGATTCTGTTACGAGGCCGACAATCGGGATGCAAACCACTGCGAGCGAAGCAAAGTAAAAAATCCGAGGCCACAAGGTCGAGGTGCAAACTATGCGAGCGGAACGAAGCAGCGCTTGAGCCGTGGTTGGAGGCTGTGTTACAAACAAAACCTACTAATATATTTCGTACACGCAGGCACATTTCAACGTCTTCGTGAGTAGACCAATTTTCTAAATAGTTGGTTGAAACCCTAAAATCATATAAACTGAATTTTGTAAATTTGCTCAACTCACGTTAACGGTTCAGTAGAGCGATCGAATTATTTGTTATTTAATTTATTTAAGAAAATTATCTAAAACTTCTTTATTGATACCACTGAAGAATTTATTAAGGTTAACCCCTCCAATACCAGCATTTGATTAAATCTAACACATTTCCTTGTGAAGCCAAGTATCTACCACGTGACACGAATACACAGATCCCAGCGCTGTTTACTTCCATACAAAATGCAAGCCTTGCCGTCTCTAGTCGTAAAACTCAGTCATGTTATATTCCTCAGCGGTGCCTCATTTTAAAGCTATGTATTTGAGAGGCACAAAAACGTAATTTTAGATAAATCGTAATGATTTATACTTTCGAACAGAAGTAAATTTCGCTCGAGTTTCTTAAATGTGGTACTTTTTGAAAAGTACCATATATAACATAATATTAAAAAATGTGTACTTAATAAGCAGATAAAAATGAATTGCTTGTTGCAATTTGAATCTCAAATTTAGATACTATAACAATTTGATCGTTGTATGCCAATGTGAGGTTGAAATTAGTGATCACATCAGTATTCGTAATAATAAGATAAATTAAGTTGGCGTTTACTAGCTTTAAAATTATACTTCTCACTAATATTGTACTGACTTTATGTGTGTATGTCCTATACCAGGAGTCTTTAAAGTCCCCCTCCCTATTACTTTTTTAACTTCCCGCTAAGAAAATTGAAAATTTTCTAAAATCGGGAAGTTATTGGTTTCACCCCGTTTTTCGAAAATCGAGTATTCATCAGATCTCGACGTTTTGAGGTCCTAGGAATCTTCCCTGACCACTCCCGAGAGGGTGTCACCCTGTCTGGGTGTATGTGTGTGTGTATGTGTGTGTATGTAAGTATGTGACCCGCTTATAACTTTTGAACGGCTTAACCGATTGGATCCTACCAAACTGCGTTCTAAAGAGTTCCATCAAACTTAGATTTCCTGAAAATTTCAACTAATTCGGACCGGTAGGTTCTGAGAATTTCGAAAAAAATTAAGAAATAAAATTTTTTCAAATCAGGATTTTTTGGAATAACTTTTAAACGGCTTTACCGATCAATTCCAAAATCTAATCAGCTTTTAACCTTGAAAAGCGACGTCGATCGCTACCAGTCCGATCAAAATCGGTTAATTCGTTCGTGAGATATCGCGAACGAAAGAAAATAAAAAATGTGTTTTTTCTCAATTTCTCCGAAATTTTTCATCAGAAAAATTTTTGTTGTCGATTCTTTCAATGGACTCAAAAAACTGCATCGATTGCCGCAAATCGCATAAAAATCGGTTGATTCATTCAAAAGTTATGGCAGTTCAAAATTTCCAAAAATAGTGTTCATCAAACTTTCATCATACTTTTGTAATTAAACTTAGCGGGAAGTTACAGGGATGGCCTTTAGGGTCAACCGTTTTCCAATTTTTATTAATGGAAATAGACAGATTTGCTTTGGGGATATAACCAAGAATGGAGTTTTTTTGGTTTATCGTAAATTTCAAACCCTCCCCCAAAAATGAGGTATTTTGGTGGTAAGTCGACAATTTTCAATGAAAACCCCTATTGAGTGACACCTCATTTTAAAGGTCTTGATAAAAGAAGAAGATCCAACATACTGGCCAATCAAATTTATGATGTTCCCAAAAAAACTCCTATTTAAAGTTTCATTAATAATTATGCTATAATGAGTAAAACCTTTGACACTTACCTCATTTTCATTCAGATTAAGTGCTCGAAATGAGAACCATTGACTTCTTGACAAAAATACAGCCTGGACTGTAAGTGTTGCCTAACATTTCCCAACATTTCTGGTGTGATAAGGTGACAAGCGTGTTCGATCCTTACTATGTTTTATAACTTAGATTGAGTGACCTATTGGATGAAACCCGTGTAAAAAATAACAGATGTATCATTTTTAACATTTTGTTGTTATTTAAATGGGGAAAATATTTTTTGGGAAAAAATAATAATAATAATTGAAATGATTGAATTATAAAAATATTACCTAAAACAATTTTTAATACAACCAACACTTACTGCAAGGATTGTCCAAAATGGGGTCGCACAGCAAAAAGATTACCGAAATTAGTTGGGTCAAACTTTTGTATAACTGCTATCTTTATTGCAAGCATTGAACAAAATATGGATTGAAAGTAAAAATCATAACTCACAGAAGTTGTTATTAGATTACCTGTGGCTCTAATTTATTTAATAAATTATTATTACTAACGCCTGTTATTTAATTTTTTATTTAGCTAAATTATGGTTGGTTAAGAACAGTATCAAATCCCTCCCATGTTATTGTATGTCTTAACAACATCTTTTGTCTGTAACTTTTTGTTTGACAACTGTAACCGATAGAGCAATGGGTGAATATTATGTTTGTTTAATCTATGTGAACTGCGAAGTAAATTGATGTAAATAGCAAATTTAAAATATTCTCGGGGCTGTAGGCTGTTACCATCCAAAAAAATAAAACTTTGTGGAATGCGTGTTGGGCTCAAATAAAATGGATGGCACATACAGAAAGTTCATAAAAGCAAAATATACCAGACACAAGTCTTACCTTAATTCCGAAGTCGAGATATCTGAAATTTTCCTTGACAGGTTATTGGATAAATACAATTAATGTACACATTTATAACAATAACGTTAATTTATTTAAAAAAAATGATACGCCCTTAACTTGAAAAAGAATGAACATTATATACGCCCCAAAATAACAGATTGATTTAATTAATTCCCTCCCTTACAAAATTAAAGAAAAGCCCACCCTGTATATAATTATATATTTAAATATGAATTTACTCAATTAATCCAAGAAATTAAACTATAAAAATGGTACAAATGGTCTTAAAGATTAGTTTATAATAGTACTTACAAACTATTCGTTATATTTTATGTTGGCCAACGTTTATTAAAAGAAAATGTGCGCATTGTATGTAATAAAAAAACTGCAATTCCGAAAGTATAAACAAAATAAAATAATGTAAAATTTTGTACTTAAAGTATTATTAGAATCATGACGTCATTATAATTAAAAAAAAAAGAATTTTGATTTCTGACTCTTGGAGTCCGTGGTGTCAAAAGTAGGTACCTCGCCGCCCTTATTATTTAATGAAAAACATACATATATATTACAACAACATACTATTTTGGTTACATGAAAAGTTAAATAGCCTTTTTATATTTCTGAAAGTCACTGACCCTGGCTAACTTATTATAAGTTCATACTAATTTAAAAATAGCCTGTTTCTGTTTATATTTTATAATAAGTTTTTGGTCAACTGAATTCACTTTGTTTAAGACAGCGTAGTAATAAGTTGTAGTTGCGGAGGTGGAATCACATTTTATTACAGTTGCATATTGATAAGAGTTGAACTAAAGTAGAACTAGTAGCAGTAACTTAAATCAGGAAGTTAAACCAGATTTTCTCTAAAGAATCAGAACATAATATAGGCATTAGTTACTTTATATAGCCAAAGATAAAATATTATGTCAGAATGAAAATACAGCACGTTTACAGCAGGCATGTTGTAATTTGGCTTGTTGTAAACTGTTTGAACGTGCCGATTTGGTCTAATATGACGTTATAATACATAAGTTTCACTTTAGTTTAATATCAAGGTTATTTGTCACAGAGTTACTCTTTGTTTCTGGCAAACTGAAACAAATATACTGTTTTTAATTGACTGGCTGAATTATACTTTTACAGGAACTCTTTAGAGCACAAAATATAACTTGTAGGTAATCACACATGGGTTCACTTTAGTTTAAATTATGTATTTTTCCAGGCTAATTATTAAAATCACTGTTTAGACTATTTAGAATAGTTGTAGGCTTTACAAAATATCAACATTTATATGGTTAATTAACTTACAAATTGCTTTTGCAAAATACAATGGCTTACACATAACAAACGGCAACTAATAGTAAATGACATTTGCAATTATTGGAAAAATTCAGACATCGTAGACTACATGCTACATATTAAGCAAAAATAGAAATTTTACCTGGTATACAGCTATTAACTCATGTTGTAGAAGAAAGAAATACTACATGTTACGGACCACCAGCAAGCGTGACCTACTGTACTGCGTGGTGGATCAAGGTTAACTAACTAGCAAAATGGCGGGGGTTTGCCTTGAACAACTAGGGCACGGTGCAAGACGGGCTCCGACAGTGCTGCCGCGGTGAGACAAAGGTGTATAACAGAGTGCTGCCGCAGTGAGACAAAGGTGTATAACAGCCCCTGCAGGCGACAGAGTATGTAACCGCAAAGTATTGGTGTAGGTCAAAAAGAAGCTATCGGGCAAAATTAGGGTGAACGTTACAAGGCCAAGCCGAAAGCAGTTATTATTTCTTGTAAAAGAATTCTTGGATAGTCTACCTTTATGCTGAAAGGTGAATACTGTTTTTGGCGAATTGCTGTTGTGTTTTTAGAGTATAGGCAAAGATGAGTGAACTTCAAAAATATAAAGAAATCGGAGACGCAAATAAAGAAAGACCAAAATTATTAATTTTTTTAGGTCAAACCAAATGGAAAAATTAATTTGTTGAATAACTATGGTTAGGGCTGTTGCAACAAACGTTTCTTTCTGCAATTTTTCTCATCCAAGCAAGAATTTCAAATCATTAGTTACCAATAATTATTACCATTTAAATAAACGGTACCAGTTACTGGAACATACTTTCTCACAAAACATATTTATATTATTAAACAGATTCACTGTGACTTCATAATTGTAGGAGAGGTGATATTAAAATTTGCACCAAACACGTCAATTAGGCCTGTATAGATGCACGAAAATGTTTGAAAAACAACCCCCTTTTCGGCCAAAAACTCCCCAAAATCAGTTATTATTAATATTATAACCCAAACGAGAAGTTTTAGAAAGATGCTGTTTTTTTTTGCATATGGTAGGGTACATTAAGGCTACAAATAAGAAAAATTTTATGAAAATCATTAGAGTGGATTTTTATAAAAAATAATAACTGTTTTTTGGCCAAAAAGGGGGTTGTTTTTCAAAAGTTTTCAAAATAATTTCTCGTGCATTTATACTGGCCTAATTGACATGTTTGGTGCAAATTTGTTCGAAATCGGTAGAATAGTTTTCTATGTAGCTTTGTATAAATACAGACATACATTTTGTAAAAACCACTTTTACGGATATTTCCACAAATATCTCAACATCGATCTTTTGCGATCAGTATGCTTTCTCTATAATATAGTATAATGAGAAAGTAAAATTACTGTATAACTTGTCCCAATTGAAACCTCCAAAAAGGTTCAACATTTTCATCTTAATAGGAGCAACATTTTCATCTTAATAGGTACACAAGTTTCTTGTCCAAGCCAATGACAGTTAATCTATTAATGTTTTATTAAAACAACAACAACATTGCTTTATCTTTATTTCTAGCTCATTTGAATATATTACATACTCTATTTATGTATTTGCAATTACTGAAAAACCCTAATTCAAAGGTTATTCGTTTTCATTACATGTTTTAACATTGTGCATCATTGTTTGAACGATATATTATGTTATGTCATATTATGTTTTCATTATTAATACAAGAAATTAGTGAGTGTAGTAAAACGATATGCCCTAAAGTTTTTATGATAATAATTCATGAAAAGTAAATGTGCAAAGTGGATAAAGAATTTATTTTGATGACGATTCATTGAGTATTAGAACCAGATTCGTGTGAAGTACCCACACTTATTGTTCTCTGTTATGTAATATGAAGTCATAGTATGATAATACTGTAGTGACGATTTTTACTACATTACTACAGTAGTGATACTGTTGATAATTTTTTTCATAATTTATCCTTTATATTACTTTGGTTTACAATACGGGATTCTAGTTGCGATTTTTCTCATCAATATGTTCCAAATAATATTAATTTATAATTTTGTTTATAATTTTGTCAAATTAAAATTTCTAGTTTATTTAATACTTTGTTTACTAAGTCTCTAAAGCCAACAATTAAAGTTTTACATGAAAATAAATACAAAACTAATGATACATTATTACAGTATACACTTAGTGATACACAAAGCTAATGTTGTTCAACTAAGTAACTACGATCTGATTAGATTACCATAGCTGCCCTGAGCTAGATGTTCGCTATCTGTTACAAACGACATTATAACAATACAGCTACAATTAACGGGGTAAGTGCAATGGCTAAATCCATGAGCCCAAAGCACAGAGGTGATAGGCTAATCGGATTGAGAATGATATTTTTCTAATAACCACATATTATATAATTTGAAGTTTTGAGCAAAGTGTAAACTTTCTTAGGCTATATGTATTATATAGCAATGTAAATGGTATGGCATAACGTTGGTTCGAAAAATACTAAAATTTACAAATAGTAGACCAGAAAGTTTGGATTTAAAAATAGTTTAAAAACTCATTAATCGATTTAAAATATTTCCCCATTAAAACAAATAGCTCAATAGATTGAAATTTTTTAGTTTTTTCCAGTAATCACCTTGTAACTCTAACAAGTTTAAACTTCCAAGAAAGAATTTGTACTAACAAACAGCTGTTGCTTGATAACTAATTGGCGTGGCCTACAGCTTCAGATAACTACTACTAGATAGCCTACAACACAGCTTGCTGGAACATTGTTTCGCTGTGACGTAAGTGTAAGACCTATACTACACAGGTTTATATAGTCAAATTTTAACTCCTATGTCAGAAATTTCAAGCTGTCATCTTTGCACGAAAAGAAATATTTTAAAAGATACAAAATATTTATAACTTTTATAAAAAATTGCTAAAAAGATATTAATCAAATCCTTACGTACTAGTTCTGTGCGCAGTATCCCTTACTATTAAAGCTCAAAATGTTTAATTTGATTGCACAAATGCAATCAACTGTACAGGTTCTGAATAACTTCTCTTACTACAAGCATTGCACTCTTACTATACATTATAGTTATTTCAGTGCTTGATAATAGTAAAGACAATACATCATGCTTAAGGGAATATTTAATTGCATTGTCCAATAACACAAAATATTTTCTGCTGTGTGGAATATGATGAAATAAAGTACCCCTGTAAATGTACAGGCAACGTTAGAATCTCACATTAAATAAAGAAGCTGTCAAAGCGTATAAATGCTGCTCACGTTTCAAAGCCAAGGTAGAAAATATATTGTTACGTGTTTGCACGTTCATGTAGGCATATTTATTCTTCTTAGCGATTTAAGCACTCAGGAAAATTTTAATATTTAGCAATATTATTAGTGAGAATTTTATTTTCAACTTCATTTTCATCATATGGCTTCTTTTTGCTCTTACTTTATTTGGTTACATACGTTTCGATCCCATTGTGTAAAATTCAAAACTGGAGGTATGTTCTTTGGAGGCCGAGTTCTCAAACTAGCAAACAGGGTGTGAGGGACCCTAATACATCTTAACATTGACATATATTTCTACTTATTTTAGTTGAAACAAGTATCATTTTGTATCTCACAAACGCAGTTCAGTTTAGTATACCAGTATTTAACAGTTTAACATTATTTATAGTTCAGAATGACAAGTAAATTAACAAGCTGAGTACGACACCGTCCACCTACCCAAAAAATGTAGTCATGACACTTTAAAACAATTCAGCATTCAAACATGAAGACTTTATTATCCAGATGGAAAGAAAATTACACTCACTTGAAAAATTTCCTCTTAATCTTCCTCTAGGGCCATAGGTGCTTACTAAGAAAGGGTTTGGAGAAATTCGAAATTTTAGGGAGGGGTTTGGGGGGATCAAAGTTGTTAAATCACGATTTCTTCAAAACTACAGAACGGATTGGAATGAAATTTGGTATGTAGCTTCCTAAAGCTGGCCAAAAGTGTTCACTAAAAAAGGGTTTTGAAAAATTGGAAATTTTAAGGGGGTTTGGGGGGTAAAAATTATTAAATCACGATTTCTCCAAAATTACCAAACAGATTGGAATGAAATTTGGTATGTAGCTTCCTCTAGGGCCATAGGCGCTCGCTAGG
>JAGFPH010010964.1:15990-26758 GCA_018207615.1 Philaenus spumarius
CCGAAAGTAACCCTAAAATTACGATTTTTTTTATTTCTTAGCGAGCACTTACGGCCATGAGGAAGCTACATACCGAATTTTATTCCAATCCGTTCGGTGGTCTTTGAGATTTCGTGATGACTGAGTCAGTGAGTGGTATTTGGATTATATATTGTATAGATTTTACTACCTAAGAGATAAATTTACAAACAATTTAAATCAGTAAATACAAAACGCAAATGAAACTTGACCAATGTTTATGCCGTATTTTAATTTGTTTAATTACTGAATGGGCTATATTTTTTAATAACCGCCATTGATTGATTGCGTCTAGAATCCTGAAAACGTTTTGCATTATTTTTACAATACTATAATAAGTTAAACTGATTATGCACTCATTAATTAATTACAATAATTCTATCAATACAAACGATGAATTTAGGATGAATTCTGACGTGTTGATGTTCTCTGAGATAAATAATAAGGAATATACTCAATAGGCGATACTGTAAATAGGCTCGTATTGAAATCAATATTTCTGTTACTTATGTAACGTATATATTTTATTTAAAAAAATGGAATCAGAAAACACAACATAAATAAAAAATAAACTAAAATGAGACTAGACCGTCTATCACATTCTATCATCATTAACCCTCAAAATACTACAACTCATAACAGCCTTTTGTGGTAAGTGGGCGGAAGTCAAGCAAACTGTGGTTGACTCGCTTTAAACGTGGCAGGATATTACTACTTTTATTACGGATAATTTATGCAAAATTTTATTACGGATAATTAAATTTTAAAAAAAACCATTAGACGTACACAGTTCGTTATAGCACAGTTAGAATAGAAATGGATTGGCGTACGGTGGACGTCATAATACGCTGAAGGGTTATGTTTTTACCGAATGTGTGATTTAAAGTAGTAGTTGATTGTTTTTCTCTGGAAAAGTTAAAAATGTGTTTGAAATGTTTACGATTGTTACTATCATCAATGAAATTAAATTAGGCTAATTTTACAATATCTTCAATATCGCTCGCAAAACAATGAATAACGAACATTTTTTACTTTCTCCACCCTATACGTAGTATATGGAGAAAGTATTGTTTTCGTAAAAATGTTCGGATTTGACTTTTCAGTTGAATTATCTGTTTTGGTGGTCCCAGAACCCCAAAAAATTGTTTAGTGCAATTATCTGTGTTGGTGCTCCCTGAACCCAAAGATATTTTTAGTGGAATTTTTTGTTTTGGTGCTCCCTGAACCCAAAAACGTGTTTTTAGAGTGGTGTCTGTCTGTCAGTCTGTCTGTATGTATACACGACCAGAGAGGACACTATTGGTCCGATTTTCATGAAATTTGGTATGTAGGTACTAAACCCTAATATCTCCAGGTATTTTTTTCATTTTTAGGAATTCTTAATTTTTAAGGGTAATTTACCCCTAAAAACCCATAAAAAACGACAAAAATGCAAATTTCTCAAAAACGGCTCTAACGATTATGATCAAATTTTCAGTATTTATAGTGCTTAAGATGCCAAATAAAATGACACCACCCGCTTTTATCAAAACTTCGGCGTTTTATAACTATGGGGAAATGTTTAAAAATAAACAAGTTTGTGTTGTCAATCTAGCATCGCGGCAGCGGCCGCACAGGGTAGCAACACGGTAGCGATCACGGCCAGTAATTCAAAGGTCGCGCGATCGAATCCCGCCTGGGACTATAATTTTTTTATATTGACGTAGGTAGAATATTATTTTTTTGTTTTGTTCTAAAAAGTAGTAAAAAATAAAATGATTAAAAACAATATTATTTTGATTACAGTAAGTTGGGAGAAAGTTTGTGTCGGTTAACTGATACCGTTTATTATTCATAGTATAAGGATTGATCTAATTTAATATATAATCAACTCCTATAAAAGCGAGTGTATGTCCGTACATACATATACGTATGTACATGCGTGAGTAACATATAATATAACAGCTGATTTCACCCATCAATACTTCCCAGCGTAAATTATACTTTGAGGTTATGTTTACAACTTCAATCATTATAATTTCTGGTGAAGTTGATTTTTTAAATATGAGATTACAGAACTAATGAATGCTATAATACGTTATAATATTTGCTTTGAGGTTATAAACTATATATAAATTCAACCTTTCATCATCAATATATTCGTTTATACAAATTTAAAGAAGAGATACCTATTCCTTTAACATCGGAAACATTCGTACATCTTCGTAAAACGTATAAACATATTCGATTATTAATTTCTTCACTATAATATTAATAACTTCTAAATCATTTGATCTATCAATACGAAATAAAAATCAATTAAACATAATATTTTTATCTTTCTTTAAATATATAATAACATACATAAATACAAAATGTTAACAAATAGGCACACAATTTTATAATCCTTATAATTGTACACATTTACCGAGTTAAAAATCCCCGTCAGCACAGTTAGGCAGGAATAGATGAAGTCTGTTTATTAAATAGTATTTTGTATAATGATGTATTTCTGATGTGTATCTAATTAATCCGCCTGCGATCTTTCACGGGGCTTACTAGTTTAATATAAATTCTACATAAGAAATTTGACAATCCCAAATGTTAAATATTCACTCTTGATATCTCTTAAACTGCTATCACCAAGACATTGTACTTTAGTCTTTGTTTTCGTCTATTTCAATGGAGTTTCAACACTACAATAGAAACTGCTGACGGCTTGCCGTAGTCGCAAATGTGTATATTCTTGCATGGAATAATATTACAAGTAACCTTAGAGTTGACAAAGTAATTTTAAAACTATGTTTAACTGATTTGCTTGATCTTCTACTATACTGATATAAATCGATATATTATAACAGTGTTTTACAAGATGAATTAATTAGTTTTATTTAAACATTTGCATAAGTATTTTGGTCAGAAATGATGTGTCTGGGGCGGAAAAGTGTAACTAATAAGTTGCTCTTAAACACTTTAATTTAAAGTTTTACAACACGATCATCAATGATCGTTAGTAAATCTAACAAATTTGTTTCTAAATAGGCCTACAGTAAAAATTTTGAATGCCTATCATCACTATTATTTTTAGTCAAAAAAGTTAATACTGTATCGTTTTAATTTGAAGAAATTTTACCTGGAACATTTTCGCATATTTTTCTTTTGTATTGTATTTTGTCAATGCACTCCGTAATTGTTATAAAATGTGCCAATCTTAAGAAACGCAATTTGGATTTTCCTAATTTCGTATGTAGCCTGAGCCCAGTCGGTATAGGTTACAACTACCAGTAATTTGCAATACGGCTGATTTTTTTTATAAGTACCTTAAAGTATGTAGATTAACATAAAAAAAGTTTACCAGTCTATCGATTTCCCAAAGTCGAAAAAAAAAATCTTTTATAATTTTTTTTCGATTATCCTTAATATTTTGAGCTGGGATAAAGATAGAAAAAATAAAAAATACCACCGCATAGGGGAAGTATTGCAGCAGGGGAAATCTTATTCATATATGAATAGTTGGGTCATTCTAAATTGCCCGAATTTTAATATATCGAATTGAAACTTGACATAGGAGTTAAAATATATATTTTAAACATTTATGCTGAGTCTCAGCTTGTTATCTTGAAAATTACCCGATCTAGAGCCACTTGACTTATCAATGGGTTTCTCGATTTTAGGAGTACCGGACCCACCAATTCATTTTAAACAGCTCCAGTTTAGAAAATTTTCAAAATATCAACCTGAAAGTTTTTTTACAAGTTAAATATATAGATTCGAACAATATCAAGGAGTATAAACCTTTTTTATTATTTACTTTTCAAAGCACAAGTAACTTAAAAAAGTATAATTTTAGACCTTTTTAGATTTTTCATTAAAACGCTTGAGTTAATCGGCTGCAGATTAGTCAATTTTTAAAATATTCTTTTTAAAATAAGTATAGCAAAAAACAATTGTGTTTTTAACTTCTGTACCAATTTTTAAATCGATATGTTCAAAAATGTCGAAAGTCGTATATTGTAAATTACTAGAACTTTTGGTCTAAATTTACCTCTACCGACTGGCCTATCAACGAAGATATTAAAGAATTATGTAAAAATTCCATATAAAATAAAAGCAAGCAAAGAAGTACACCACAAAGGCAAAATATCGGGATTAATGTATGGCAAATTGTATTCCATGTCACTTTACATCTTCACACTATAAACAAATGTCAAGTTGTTTTAATGCCAAATCAATTTGAATGTGTAAACCTTGGCTGATTTGATTTATGAAATAGCTTGTGTGAAATCATATTTTTATAGATCAGTAATATAATAACAGCAGTGTGTGTACGTTTCCTTGGAAACAAATTCAATATTCCTCACCACGAGAGACATTTGCAGAAATCTGCAATTATTTCTATTTATAGAACTCTGCAAACTCAAATTATTTCAATTTGAACTCTTCAATTAATTATTTCTATGTACTTATAACTAAAAAACATGAGAATTGATTTCAATGGGATATTAGGAGTCTGATACCGTGGATAGCGGTTAGGAAAGTCAAAAGATAATACAATTTGAGATAATTTAGGTTCTTTTATAAAAAAAATGCATTAATCGACGCCATAACTAAAAAACTGTATACTGTTTATTACCTTTAATTTGACACAGTACATAATATATCCATTAATGTATGTATAGCCATAACCGATTGCTATTAATATAATATAATATATTAAATCTATTACTTGCCTTAGCAATCTTTAAAAGTGTCAATAGTTGACAGCTGTTTCGCCTATTTATCAGGCATCATCAGAACTTACAAACAATTTTTACATTACACTGATTAAAACCATAGTTATAAAAACACATTTGACAAACAAATAAAACGTACATTTAGAACACTTAATAAAATTTAATGTCACATTGTGTGACCGTTCACCCTTGTTTTTTTTCCAACTCACACAAAAAAAAAAAACAAGAGTTGGAAAAAAGCACAAGAATGGACGGCCATACACAGTGACATTCAATTGTATTAAATGTTCTAATTTTATGTTTTATTAGTTTGTTAAAAATGTGTTTGTATGAACTATGTTTTTAATCAGTGTAATGTGATAAGTGTTTTAAGTTCTGATGATGTCTGATAAATAGGTGAAAAAGCTGTCAACTATTGACAATTTTAAAGATTGCTGAAGGCAAGTAATAGATTTAATATATTATGCACAGTATATGTAATGCAAATTAAATAACAAATACTATGCATAATAAATAAATAATGCATAAATTAAATAATCTAGTATATGCACTGCAGTGTTTAGAGATGTATAACAGCTACTTAACTAATGAAAACGTACCTTTTAGTTTTATTTTGATTCACAATTAAAAGTATTTTCTCAGCTCCATAAAAGCAACTGTTTAAATTAATCAAAGTGTATTTTTCGTTTCATAGGTTTGGATGATTGTTGTTCGGTTAATCGCCTACAGTAATATAATTCAAACATTTCGTTAATTTCGTGATCAAAAAGAAAAAATATATTTATGAATCAATATACTTAGTTTATTAAGATTTATTACTTTCTCACTATACTATAGTATAGAGAAAGTATAGTGATCGCAAAAAATCGATGTTGAGATTTTTGTGGAAATATCCCTTTTGGGACCCCTGAGTCCAAAAAAGTGGTTTGTTCAAAATGTATGTCTGTATGTCTGTATGTCTGTATGTATGTCTGTATGTATACAAAGCTAGAGCGAAAATTATTCGATCGATTTCAAACAAATTTGCACCAAACATGTAATGTAGGCCTGTGTAGATGCATAAGAAACTGTTTTGAAAAATTTGAAAAACAACCCTCTTTTTGGCAAAAAAAACCCCCAAAAAATCTGTTATTATATTTTTATAAAAAAATTGCTCTAACATTTTGATAAAATTTGGCTTATTTGTAGCCTTTAATGTACCCTACCATATGCAAAAAACCGTACCTTTCTAAAAATGCTCGTTTAGCTAATAATAATAATAATAATAACTGATTTTATGGGCGTATAAATAAAAAATCACCTCTCCTACCCCACCCTACAAGTCACAGTAAATCTGTTTAATAATTTAAATATGTTTGTGAGAAAGTATGTGCCAGTTCCTGGTAATGTTTATTTTGTTTGTTACCAAGTCATGGTTGTTCAATTAGCAATAATTAATAAGTGGTGGAGCCATACAAGGTAACTTATTGTAAATTAGTTTATTAGCTTTAGTTATTTTATTACTAAAGTAAATTAGTTACTGAATACACAAACGATAATATTAATAAGGTATTTTAACTATTATCGGGGCACACATTACTCAGTTTAAGTATTTAAAGTTGAACTTAGAACAACGATAAGATAACTATTGACAAAGGATTTTGTTCCAGAACTGATGCTCACAATAAGAACTTCTGGAACAATTCCAGTGGCAATTCGTATAAAAGTGTGTCAATATTATACATTTTGCTCTGCAGCTTTAACTATAAATATATAGTTTTACATTTCTTCCATATCTTAGAGACTCGATCGACCTTTTGCAAAGAAACTTGTCCATAAAGAAGAGTCTCTTTGTACCGTTGGCGTAGCGTGTTTGTTCTCTCAGCTGATCTGAATAAATTGAATTCCTAAACGCTATTTAAATATCAGAAGATACCATGTATGAAAGGGAATTTTTATTTGTAATAGTAGAGCTGTAGTTTACTGTTAACAATTTAATTCTAAAAGTACCCGTCTAATCAATGTGAAATTTGTATTTGGTGTTTTGTTGGTTAAATCGTGAAATGTGTACCAAAACAATTCCATTTTCTGCTTGTTTAACATTTAACCATTATAAAATGAAAACCACGTGAATCATTAATGCAATTGTCCCCTTGTATTTGCAACAAATATTGAAGCACGAAATTTGATCACTAACTTTACAAACATAATTATTTTAATACATTTAATATTAACATTACAATTGTTTATTGCGTTACCAATAACTTTAACTACATTAATCTATATATTTTATATAAAAGCCAAATACCACTCCCTCACTGACTCATCAAGAAATCTCAAAAACTACTGAACGGATTGGAACGAAATTTGTATGTAGCTTCCTCTAGGGCCATAGGTGCTAACTAAGGAAGGTTTTCAAAAAATTCGAAATTTTAGGGGGGGGGGGGTCAAAGTTACTAAATCACGATTTGTCTTGTACCACCTTTAAAGAAATTGTGACAACAATTTGGAATGCGTGCTGGGCTAAGACTAAGATGGTACATACAATCCTATAAGAAATAAAACCTTACCGAGTACAGCAAGGATCTGTAACCTTACCTTATTTAAAGTTGGTATTGAACACCTGAGTTAGCTATTTACAGGAAATACAATAAATACAATTCATATAACGAACACTTTGTTTATTTACTTTAACTGTAAACAGATATTCAAAAAAATTATATGCCCTTAATTAAAAGATTCAAATTGATATGCCCTTAGTTATAATTAAAAAAAAATTAAGAATAGTTTACATTTACAATATTGATTTTTATTATATTTAAAAGATCCCTCCCCTAAAGTAAAATTAGAAAAACCCTCCCCATTTATAATAAAAGATTTATTACAATTTATTACCTTTTTACAACATTACAAAATTAAATATATAGTACCATGGATTTATTATTAACACTTGTACTGTTGGCCAACCTTAATACTAAGTCAAATTAAATAATAAAAATAATGGCGTTTAAAAATTTTCAGAGACGTCTCTCTTAAAAAAAAGGTTTTTTAAATTTAGAATGAAATCCTTTGAGGATTGTGGTTCCAAAAATTTGCTAGCGGTCTCTTCCAAGTTATTTAATTAAACGAAATTTACATACAGCCTTTATCAAATTATTTTTGTATTTTTTTTTTTGTCATAAGAGCCTTCATTAATTCTAATTTTTAAACATGTAATTACTATTTTAAATTATATATAATTATCCATTAATATTCACTGATGTTTCACAAATTTGGATTTTTACACTCATAGTTCTTCTGAAGGCACAAATTTTCAAAAAGTTAAGTTTATTCGATTTTTGTGAGCCATTGTTGAACCAGTTGTAAACTATGAAACAAAATACAACATAATTTTAGTTTCAGAACCAAAGGTTAAGTGCAAAAAAAAAGCATGTGCAAAACAGAATTGTAATATTGTGCAAGAAACTGAATGTATGTTCGTGCAAGAAACTGTATGGTAACATATTGTTTTATAAAATTAATAACAGTAAAATCTGAACAGAGACTATGGCTCTACTAACATGTTTCTCCTTTATTTAGCACAAAAGGCTACTATATTTTAAACTGAAATTTGCTGAAGGCTTATAGGCTGTATCTTTGGTTAAAGAAATGGCTGTATAGGTTAAATTTACTTATGGAATAACAAAATTATTCTGTAACTGCAGATATATAATTATAGTTAAAATTTACAACATTACAAATTAATATAGCAACTCAGATGGTAAAAATAATTAAGAAATGGTTTAAATGGTTACCTGGCAATTGATGTCAAAGTGTTTAACATGTTTAACTAACGAAACGAAACTCGGCGTCCGCGAATGACCTTCGCGACATGACTGGTCTTTTTTTATTTATTTATCGCACTTTCGAAAGACTATTTTAGATTTAAAAATTAACTAACTCTCGTATAACTTCGCATTTTGCAAAGTTCACATTGCCATGCGGTTTTCAAGTCCTTTGTGTCGGTGCTGAACGAAGGTCTGTAAGTTCAAAGTTGATTAACAAATTGAGATTGACTAAAGAGACGATTACATAACTAGTCTTTATCTACGCATGCGCTTAACTCTGCTTCATGCAGGCTTGATAATCAGCTGTTTCTGAGTTACGTTCTCCACCCGCTGGGTGCCGTGGGCGTTCAGTTTTTAAGCACAGATTTAGTTTAGTTTAATCAGAAATGTCATTCTGGTTCAAATAGTGGCGCGTTATTTAAATAACGGCACAGTCTAAAACTACTGAAAGGATTGGAATTAAATTTGGTATGTAGCTTAATCTAGGACCGAAGATTTTCAAAAAATTCGAAATTTCAAAGTTACTAAATCACGATTTCTCCAAAACTGCCAAACGGATTGGAACGAAATTTGGTATGTAGCTTCCTCTAGGGTCATATGTGCTAACTAAGAAAGGTTTAAAAAATTTAGAAATTTAGGGGTGTTGGGGGGGGGTCAAAGTTACTAAATCACGATTTCTTTAAAACTACTGAACGGATTGGAATGAAATTTGGTATGTAGCTTAATGTAGGGCCGTAGGTGCTGGCTAAAAAAGGGTTTAAAAAAATTCGAAATTTTAAACTAGGTCCTATGACGACATGTAAATGGTGTACAGCTATGAAGTGGTATAAATGACATGGTTTAGAACCTACGATTCATATCCTTATGACAACAAAATTACCATTTGTATCATTTATTTCAAAAAATGATTATGCAATACCGAAGCTTTGCCGTTTCAGCTAGTTGACTATATGTTCGAAAATTTGCCATCATTTGCCTATATAGAAAATAATACATGTCGTTTCGTACAAATCAGCTTTCGTTATCTAGTTCAATATAAACTAAATAGACAATATAAACCTAGAGGAGGCCTATGTTTGCCATCTAACCTAAAATCCTGTTGAAAGAGAACTACAAGGTTTACAAGAAGAAGGCATAGTAAGGATGTAGTTTGCTGAAGATGAAAAGTAAATAAGAACTTGCTGTCCCATGTTCCTCGTGAAAATAGGTGGCTGATTCCATAAAGTAACTTCTACTCCCTCTAAAAATAACGATTTCAATTTAAAACATACTTACAGAGTAATAATGTGATATTTATTGTTTTTAAATCATTTTAAGCAAATCTTTCTACGCAAGACATAAAGATTTGACTACATCAGCCATATTTTGCAGGTCAGCCATGTTGGAATCTATTTAAAATAGCTTAGCAAAAAAGAGAGAGTACCAACAGTCTTATGCGAATTTGAGAACTGAAATATCTCTTTTGTTTTCATTATATATATATATTGGTTTTGTGTGTGATTGACATTATTACTGTAATGTTGACTTTAACAGATTTTCTCTAAGGATGGGGTCTGGCGACTGTATTGTATTGTTTGTATCAATAGGCAATACGCTACTATTGAAGAAATTAAGGGCATTTACATGCTCGTTGATAACTACTTTACAAGTTTACAAATCATATAGTAAATAATATACACCTGTATCCCAAACTAACCAAATCATTCAAACAAGACAATGTTGCAAGTCGTTATAACTTTGTGTTGTGACATAATTTATTGCACCCAACCTCAAAACAGCAATTACTTGAGAATATTATAAACATATGCATCAATTCTAAAAATGACTTATGCCTCACTATACTGTAATTTATATGTGCTATTTTTACTCAATTGGTTAATGTATCATGACTTTGACTACGTGTGTTACAGTGCACCATTGCCCTTTTGGCCAATAACGACTTTAATTTGGCAAATATAAGACACTAGCTGACCCGTACGGCGTTGCCCGCGGTGGTTGTTATTTTCAGTCTTTCTAACGTAATTGTATTCTTTTTAAGTGTTCAGTCAGTGAGTGGTATTTGGCTTTTATATATGTAGACCTTAAATAATAAAAGCACTATTGTCATAATAATAAAAGATCTGAAATTATGATTTTAGAAACTTTGATCACCCCAAACCCCTACTAAAATTTCTAAATTTTTCATACCCTTTCTTAGTGAGCACCTATGGCCCTAGAGGAAGCTACATACCA
>JAGFPH010010964.1:26768-37001 GCA_018207615.1 Philaenus spumarius
ACCCTTTCTTAGTGAGCACCTATGGCCCTAGAGGAAGCTACATACCAAATTTCATTCCAATCCGTTCTGTAGTTTTGAAGAAATTGTGATTTAATAACTTTGATCTTCCCAAACCCCCTAAAATTTCGAATTTTTTTAAACCCTTTCTTAGTGAGCACCTATGGCCCTAGACGAAGCTTCATACCAAATTTCATATCAATCCGTTCGGTAGTTTTTGAGAAATCATGATGAGTGAGTGAGTGGTATTTCGCTTTTATATGTATAGATTTGTAACTAAAGGTTTTCGGGCGTAACTGTAAGTGACTCAATAATATGAATTTCCTAAATCTTGTTCTTTGACCCTTGTTGTTGTTTATGAATTCATGTACTTTCAGTCCTGTATTCGTGATCACGGTTCACGACAAATGAAGGCGCATTATCAAGCTTTATGTCGTTATAGATTCAAATTGTATTTTGTTTGTGGTTTTTGTTACCCTACCATTTTCCTTTGGTTATTATTAATAGACTCTCATAACAAATACATGGATATTTATTTGAACTATAGTTAATAAATAGTTTGTCCAACTAAAATGTAACAGATTCTTGTTTGATTTTAATTTTAAGATTTTGGATTTTTAGGTCATATACATTACGTTTTTTACTGAGTTAATTGCTGTTTAAAGCTAATTTTATAGCTTATGTACTTAAATGTCAGCAGTATAACTTGATGTTTAAGCGACAAGTCTGATTTGAATAAATTTGTATCCATCTATTAAACGGAAAGTAACAAATATGCAAATTAAAATCTCAAACATTGTTTGTGTTGCTAGTTAACTGCTATACCTAGGAAATACATGTCACGCAAACTAGTTCCCTCCTTTTAGATAAACCGTGATTTTGTATATATCGAAATTAGTTGAAATCACTATTAAGTCCTTATTACTTTATACATTTTGTCTTTAAAGGAATTTTTAGCCGAAAATCATAGACGGGCTGACATCGATTGATACCAAATTTTTTCCAAACTAAAAAATATACACTGTCTTAACTCCGATACGAACCAAGAACTTAACCTTTAAAGTCACGTCTAAACCTTTAGGTCAACTTATCACCTATAGCTATAGGTCAACTTACCACCTGAGATATAAGGTTGTCAAAGGTTTTACATTGTAAATTAATAGCTGCATGCGTTTACTCACGTTACGCTAAACTTTAAATGGACATAGTGCTTCCTCATTTTGTAAGTTGTGTTAAAATAGTTTAATTGGCAATACTCTGAAATGGACGTTGCTAATTTTATAAGTACTGTTAAATTAGTGTAACACTTCTTCCTCAATCTCGTTTTCATCAACGGCTGGTTTCATACTTAAGGCTCGGCTCTCTACTTTCAAAACGGCGAAGTTGGGTACCAATTTCAATGTTAAATAACCAAAACATGCCTTCACTATTAAGCATATTTTTGTGTTGTTTTTGTCAAAAACCGAAAGCTGTATTTTTTTTTCTTTAAGTAAAATAGATTGTTCATGTTGATTTCTAAGGGTTTTTGTAATATCTCTTTTTGCAACTGAGTACACAGTTAATAAAGTTTACTATTTTTTACTATTTATATCATACGTTTTTGAAAACAATAACACGGTTTTTGAAAATGTATTCAGCAATCAACATCCGCATATGACAGTACTTCAAAATGAAACCAAATTTTTAAATTTATCCCACGAATCAACGGAAAAAATTACTTATTCTGTAGCATTGCTCTTATGGGAATCAGATTCAATATGGCAGACAGGGTAGCGCCCCCTTAAGGTTTGGTTTGTAGGTTAGGTTTTTATAACCCCCAAGTCTTACTGCTGTTTTTAACCATTTATTACTGATGGTATATCGTAAAGTTAGTAATTTTATTTAAAACTTATGTTATTTACCATCTTAGTTTTCAGGTTATGAATAATCCTACACACATAATGTGTCAACCTCAAGTGGTTGGTTTAGAAGGGTGGGGGGTGGACGTGAAAAGTACGCAGAGGTTTTTCTTGTTTCTCTATAGGCTAACTAGATCATGCACACTTCTATTCTTAAGCAGCTTTTTTCGTGGGTTAGAGAAGGTTTGTTAGCATTATTAATTAAAATGATGGGAGGTTATCGTGTTAAGGCCATTCATTTAAATACAAGTAATTGTATTTAATTATCAAACGCTATTAATGGAACTTCAATTTAAAGAATTAACAAATTAATTAAGAATTAATAATTCGTGGATTTCAAAACTGTGAGACTTTTTTAACACAAACACATTCAGAAGTATCAAAGAACATATCTTATTTCCTTTTATTTATTTACATTTTTCTTTTGTAAAAAGATTATAGTAGAAATGTTATATAAAAGATAGTAGGCCTACATTTCACAGTCAAATATTTAAAATAAATTATTTTAGAGGTTGCTTGTGTGTATATAAAATAAAGACGATTCTGTTGTGTTTATTTGCGAATTTCCATATTTAAAAAAGAGCTATTGCAAGTGACCCCAAGTTAATCATATCTTATGTACAGTCTTTACTTCACACGTAAATAACGAAGGGTTAATATCTTCCAAAAACCGAATAAAATGGTAAATTGTTGTCCTAGTTTTTTCCTGTAACTATGGTAATCATTTTATTACCTTATAGCCCAGTCGGTATAGGTTACTACTACCAGTAATTTGCAATACGGCTGATTTTTTTTTATAAGTACCTTAAAGTATGTAGATTAACATAAAATAGTTTACCAGTCTATCGAATTCCCAAAGTCAAAAAAAAAACATCGATTACCATTTGTTTTTTGATTATCCTTAAAATTTCGAGCTGGGATGAAAATAGAGAAAAATAAAAAATACCACCGTGTAGTGGAGGTATTTTTCAATAAAAAAGGTCATACGGTCTTCTTTCCTCCGAGCAATGGTTTGTCTGGAAACAATTCGATAATGCAGGTATGTATTTTGCAGCAGGGGAAATCACTAAAAGTTGAAATCTCATTCATATATGAAGCGTTGGCTCATTCTAAATTGGCCAAATTTTAATATATCGAATTGAAACTTGACATAGAAGTTAAAATATATATTTGAAACATTTATGCTGAGTCTCAGCTTGTGATCTTGAAAATTACCCGATCTAGAGCCATTTGACTTATCAATTGGTTTCTCGATTTTAGGAGTACCGGACCCACCAATTCATTTTAAACAGCTCCAGATTAGAAAATTTTCAAAATATCTACCTGAAAGTTTTTTTACAGGTTAAATATATAGATTCAAACAAGATCAAGGAGTATAAACCTTTTTTATTATTTACTTATCAAAGCACAAGTAACTTAAAAAAGTATAATTTTAGAACTTTTTAGATTTTTCATCGAAACGCTTGAGTTATTCGGCTGCAGATTAGTCAATTTTTTAAATATGGTTTTTAAAATAAGTATAGCAGAAACCAATTGTTTTTTTAACTTCTGTGCCAATTTTTAAATCGATATTAAACAAATAAAAGAGCACTGTGGCTCTGAGGGCGTGTACAGTATATATATAGGTTGTAATATTTTATGTATACTTTAGTAGTGTTAAAACCCTCTGAGGATGATGACCATGTCATCGAAATGTACATAAGGGTAAGGTATTAAACTTAACTTACAATTTAGTTGTTTAGTTATAGTTTTTGCTCCTTGTTTTGTGGTTCGGGTTTTTATTTAAATCAGTGTTAAATCGATATGTTCAAAAATGTCGAAAATGGAGTCGTTGAATCCAAAGGTGTTATAGTTAAAACGAGATAGGTAAAACAGAAGACTATTTTGAAGCGCCTCCTTTTTAAAGATAACATGACAAAAATCGTTCGTACTTACTAACAATATTTATACTGGTGTACTCAACTTGTAAACAAATTTGATGTTGATATTCCAAAAATTGACAAAACTGGAACAGATTGAAATTAGTTCGTGGGTCTGGTACTCCTAAAATCGATAATCGAAATCGACTATTAGATCGGATCATTTTCAAGATAACAAGCTGAGACTAAGCATAAATGTTTAAAATATATATTTTAACTCCTACGTCAAGTTTCAATTCGATATATTAAAATTCGGCCAATTTAGAATGAGCCAACGCTTAATATATGAATAAGATGTCCCCTTTTAGTGATTTCCCCTGCTGCAAAATACATACCTGCATTATTGAATTTTTTCCAGACAAACTATTGCTCTGACGAAATAAATACACATGACTTTTTTGGTTGAAAAATACCTTCCCTACAAGGTGGTATTTTTTATTTTTCTCTATCTTTATCCCAGCTCGAAATATTAAGAATAATCGAAAAAGAAAATTATACTCGATTTTTTTCGAGTTTGGGAAATCGATAGACTGGTAAACTTTTTTTATGTTAATCTACATACTTTAATGTACTTATAAAAAAAATCAGCCGTATTGTAAATTACTGGAACTTTTGGTCTAAATTTACCTCTACCGACTGGCCTATTACAAAATTACAACATTGATTAAATTTAGAAACAGGAAATTCTTTATAATTTTTACGTAGTAACTCAAGACTATTTAACATGAACATTTTAAAATTAACTTCGTGATTGTCAATTTTATGTTTACTCATGTCAGTTGATGTTTCTGAATCTCTTAGGTGTTACAATTACAAATGTACGGAGGTTATGAGGCATTATGGGCATGTCAGGTTGTGAGATGGATAAAGACTCAGTAACATGTTCAACAAACGTTACTCATTGTATGAGGAAAAAAATCAAACATGAGATTAGGCATAGCTGTGCTCCAAAGGAACATACCAGTAATGAAACAAATATCTGCCGTGAGGAGTCAGTACTAAACTGGGATGGCGCCAGTGACACTGTAACTGCACTTATATGTTACTGCCGTGATGATCTTTCAATTCAACCATCCGTCCAACTATTAATTTTTTAATGGTTTTACTGCCTTTATTTATGCTGAAGTCATGTTGTTGAATTATTTTCCTGGCCTACTTAATACCAGATATTTTCTTTGCGCATGTCAATTTTAACAAAAACTTTTGTAATCATTATTTAAACTTTATTAAAATTATTTCAGTACAAAATAGTGTGTAGTAATCGATATAGTTTTATTTTGGTAACACTAAACTCATTACTGGTTTAAATTAGAACTACGGTTACATTGCAAAAATGTTTTTCGGTTGTAAATTTCTTAGTGATATTTCTTTGTAATGTTCACTAATTACAATCTTGAATTCCATAGGCTAGTGCGAGCACTAATATATTTCATCGGATGCAGCCGCATAGCCATGTTGTGGTTTGGGAAGGGGTGTACTCTTTGTAAAATGTTACTTGTTTTTAGATTGAAACTATTATTTTTTTCCAAACGATTGCGCAATATTCTTATCTTTAGAATCTTTGTAGTTCTGGGAGTGAGTCTATATAATATGGTGCCTTTAATCTATTTATCTATGTATATACAAATCTCGTGTCACAGTGTTGTTATCCTCCGAAACGGCTACACCTATTTTTATGAAATTTTTTGTGTTTACTTGGTAGGCCTGAGAATAGGTCGTAGACTATTTTTTATACCCCTCGGTGATAAGAGTGGCCTTGAAACAACCCCTAAAACAATAAATATTGTTTGTTATAGATCTAAAAAAAATACCACCTAGGAACGTGAAATTTGGTACACGTATTGCTCATAGGCTCTAGAGGCGCACTAAGAAAGTTTTTCAAAATATTTGGCCTTTAAGGGTTGAAACAACCCTAAAACAATAAATATTGTTTGTTATACTTTCCTTAAAGTCAGAAAGCTGAAATTTTGTACATTTATTTCTTGAAAAACATATAAAAAATAAACCAGTTTTACATTTTGTTACGTGCAGCTAAGGTTTGAAAATGTAATAACAACTTCTGAAAACAATAAATAGTAATTGGTATTCTTTAATTAAAGCTAGAGAGCTTGATATTTGGTACTTATTAATTTTAAGAAACTATTTAAAAACGTAAGCTGATCAATTTCTATCTCGATCTATGCATTCGCATATTAAAGACGTAGGCTATCTGGGCAATCTGTAACATTCAGCTAAGACTGTGATTTACCAGTCTGCAGATTTAGCGAAGCACGGGTATTCAGCTAGTAGGCCTGCTATTATATCAAATCTAATGGTTTCTGTCTGTAAGGGTGTGTGCGTGTGTTACTCAATCACGTAAAAACTACTGGATGGATTTGAATGAAATTTGGCACACATTTAGTTCATGAAAATGTAACAACCCCTAAAACAGTACAAATTAATTATTTTACTTCCCATTAAGCTAGAGAGATGGAAATTTGTACATTTATTTTTTACAAGATATATATAAAAAGTAAACCATATTTGTTTTTTTAGTGTAGGCCTACTGCTAAGGGGTGAAAATGTAACAACCCCTAAAACAATACAAATGAATTATTTTACTTCCCATTAAGCTAGAGGAGCTGGAAATTTGTACATTTATTTCTTACAAGATATATATAAAAAGTAAACCATATTTGTATTTTTCAGTGTACTGCTAAGGGGTGAAAATGCAACAACCCTTAAAACAATACAAATTAATTATTATACTTCCCATTAAGCTAGAGAGCTGGAAATTTGTACATTTATTTCTTACACGATATATATAAAAAGTAAACCATATTTGTATTTTTTAGTGTACTGCTAAGGGGTGAAAATGTAACAACCCCTAAACAATATAAATTAATTATTATACTTTCCATTAAGCTAGAGAGCTGAAAATTTGTACATTTATTTCTTACAAGATATATATATAATAAACGGTACCAGATAACTCCCACATACTTTCTTCCAGTTGAAACTTTAAACCTTCCCAAGAGTAGCATAGCAGGTGGTTATTTAGTATTGCAGAAGTAGCAAAATGTTACCATGGAAAATATTAGATGCAACACACATTTATATTATATTATTATGTAATATTATTATTATTATTTAAACTATTCGATCGATTTCGAACAAATTTGCACCAAACATGTCAATTAGGCCTGTATATAGATGCATGAAAAAAGGTTATGAAAATTTTTGAAAAACAACCCCCCTTTTGGCCAAAAACCCCCAAAAATCTGTTGTTATTATTATTAGTAGTATTATTACCTAAACGATATTTTTTAGAAAGATGGTGTTTTTTGCATATGGTAGGGCTACAAATAAGCTACGTTTTATCAAACTCGTTAGAGCCGTTTTTAGCAATTTGGATTTTTCTCGTTTTTTGATCAGTTTTGGGGGATAAAACCCCTTAAAAATTAAAAATTTGAAGAAATGAAAAGAATGCCTTTAGATATTCCAGAACTACACTTAAATACCAAATTTCATCAAAATCGGACCGTTGGTATGGTCTAAAGATCTGTACACATCCTAACAGACACACAGACACACAGACATTAAAAAAAAAAAACACTGTTTCGGATTCAGGGAGCACCAAAACAAATAATCCCACTAAAAATATTTTTGGTTTCACGGAGCACCAAAACAGATAATTCCACGAAACATTTTTTGGGGGTTCAGGGAGCATCAAAACAGATAATTCCACTAAAAATTCAAATTCGGAAATTTGGACGAAAACGATACTTTCTCCATATACTACGTATAAGGTGGAGAAAGTAATAAGGAAGTGATATTCTTGTTGTAGAGGTGTTCAGCTTACACATTTATCTACACTCTTCTAATGACCAATTATTATGAACTGGACCTCATCGTAGTCTAAAAAATCTCATCGTAATCGTAAAACATCACAATCTAAATTGGTTCTAAATTCTGGACAAGATTAATTATTATGGTTGATGAAATGAATGTTAAGTTTGCATATGTCTTGAGTTGCCTAAATAATATATTTATTGGCCTACTGGACGTTCAAGTGCAATTTTCTCTCCATGTAATACTTAGGGTTGTTTAACAGTTTATATAAAACAATACAAGCCAGGGTGTTCTACCCGACCGATTTGTTGAATTAATTCCGTTAAGAAAGGTAACTTAAATGGATAACTTTCGGAATCACATAAATTTACCTTTACCTTTAACGTGGGCCAAAGGTGATATTATCTTCATCGATTTACTCTACACGTAAATAATAAAGGCTGATAAGGCCGACCCACTGCATCAATTCTCTTGTATATTCTAAAATGTCAGTTTTTGACACTTTTTCATACTCAACAACAACCCAACTTGTTCAAACTCAAGCATTAAAACAAATCGTTACTAGGTGTCACTTTTATTTAGCTCGAGATAATATTGTTGGGACTGATTCGTAATTACGGAATAAAAATATAGACAGAGTTAAGAAAGAAGTATATCTATAACAGTTTTAAGCGAATTAACCCTGGCTTTATCTGTAATTTTACTTTACAAGATGAACAGTTTATTATTATTTTGAGCACAGTAACTATAAAAATGTGAAAGTGATGCACGTTTTCATTTAGTGTTGAAATAGCTTGCATAAATGTAGTCCCAGATTTATTTACTGGCATTAGGTAAATATTTGATTCATCAGAATTTTTCAATTTGAGAAGTACATTGACAACTTGGTAGTAGCATTTACCTCTGCCTGGCTCAGGTTACCACCTGTGGTGCCCCATGTCTCTCTCTACGGTTTCACAATCGATTACTTGAATTAGAATTTACCTGATGTTGAAATTTTTTCTGTTACTCTAGCAGCAAAACACTGCAACGTTTAGCCAACTCTACCATAATTACTCTTTTAACAGTTGGCTACATTGCTTTAGGATATAGCGCATGCGCAATACCGATAATCTGTTCAACATCTGATATCCAAACCAGAGTGCTAGGAAACTTCAAGCAGGCAAGAAGGCAGACCATCATTTTCGCCAAGAAGGCCTAGTTCTCTCAAATTGTTACCTAATTCAGTCCGGTATTACTATTGATAAATTATCTAATTAAATTATAACTAAAGTCGCGTGTCGTTATAATTAAGAAACAACTGTCCGCGTAACGTAGAGAAAGTTAGAAGTGCGTAATACATTAGTTGCAAGCTAAGTCGTGTATCGTGAACGGTGACAAGTCTTTCGCGGTAGAATTAACATATTATTATATTTCGTTATTCAAGTATTAATAGTTTAAACGTCATCAAATGCTGGCTAGTTTTCGGAATAGGTAACGGCACAGGCACACAGTTTGATCTGGTACAATAGATAATCGACCTCTGGGGAACGGGCAATTAGCTTTTGCACGAACCGACCAGTTACGTCTTCCATATTTAAAATTAATTTCGTGCAAAGGCGAAACTGGGTGATTATTGCAAGTTACATCTAAGCAATAAGCACCACAGTAAATGGTAGCAGAACTATAGTTCCGATCCCGGTATAGTTAATTAAATTATTAATTTCAAGATATTGCGCAATAGTATAGCTTAACTTTGTTGCCTGTCTATACCGTACTTTTTTGCACAACCTGTCAGCTGTGGCCTACTTCCGTTTTTTCCAGTAAAACCTCGTGCTAATTTACAACTTCAAACATAGTCAGCTCACATTTTTACTTTTATTAACCGTTTAATATAATTCCGAATAATTTTATTAATTCGCCCAACATTTTATAAATATTTTTTATTATAATAAATTCATTTAGACCTAACCTTTGTAGTGAGTTTAGCTTAGGCTATCTCAAGTTAAGTTAGTGAATGTGTATTTTTTGTGTCATCAGAATTTGGTAAGTCAAATTAAACCATATTATTAGTCTATAAGTCCTACAATCTGTAAGCAGTGAATTGTTTTATAATCATAATTTATCATTTGTGTAACTGAAACCTTGCAAGTGTGTAAAATAGGTTACAACATAGGCCTAGCCTAGATTGGTATTTCTATTGCCTTTTGGAACTATTAATAGTTATCAAAACTTGCCAAGTGTATCAAATTAGTACACCAAATCATTATTACTTATACATATGTACATTACAACACCTATGTTGCATAAATAATACCTTAACTAAGGAAATTTGGTAACCTTGTACTTGGTCACACCATGCCTCCCTGGGTAATCAACTAAAATCAGAATAATATCTTTAGAGTTTTATATTGTCGCGATTAGGGCGTTCTTTCATTTTTTATCTGCAGAGAATTCAATCAGTCACCAAAGTCTGCCAGTGCTCACTATCCTCAACCTCCAGCTACCCCATCCAATACTATAAAAATATTTTTTTTTTTTTTTTTCTCGCAAGGGGGGGAGACTGCAACGTTTAGCCAACTCTACCATAATTACTCTTTTAACAGTTG
>JAGFPH010010966.1:0-25929 GCA_018207615.1 Philaenus spumarius
CTAATGTCTTTGAACTACACAAGGCACCACTTGAAGTATAAAGAGTTTTTTTTAATTAATTAATTACAAATTTTCATCAGAACAATTTATTTTGTTATACATTATAAGTTAAACTCTTACATTATACTACTGTTTATGAACACTGTATTATCATGAAGATAAATAATGCAAAATACAATGGATTAGATAAATGGAACATACTGTAAGCTTTATTAAAGATATTGACTTTGTTTTCCAACTCAATTTTGTTTTGATTCTATTATAATTATTGTGATGGTGCATTAAATAGTTTGACTTAATTAACTTGACATACAATCACAACAATAGAATAAGTTTGATGAAATGTGGGTCTTAAACCACTGGCAAGGATAGAAAGTAGGTAAACAGGAAGGATAAACCGTTCAGTACCTTTCAGAATATATAAATTCTTAGATATATTCTATTAAGTATCTCAGAATTACGAGGAAATCAAGCACCATTACTTACTTAACATATAGAAACATGTGCAAATTCCTAAAGAAATTAATTCATAAAAATTTAATTTGAGAAACTACTAAATATGTATATCAATTTATCAATGAAGGTAAATAAAAACTATTCACATTCATTTAATAATTATGTATAATATGATACATATAATTAATTACTTACTTTCCCATATAAGTGTTACAGATTATGATATAGTTTTACATTATTGTGTTCTCCAACATCCAATCAGAATTTATATAAACTTAGGTAAATTATAATAAGCATATAAATAAGAAGCACTTTTCTGACTTTAGCTTTCTACCAACTTAACTTAAAAAAGAGAGACGGGAGCATTTTGAAGAAAAAAAAGGCAAATAAAAGACGATATAATTGCTGGTTAACAAATTATGTTTACTCAATTTATATCAATTATTTCATACTGTTTGAAAATGACACAAACACAGACATAAAGTTTATTATGTCAACTACATAGTGCTCTATACGTATTGTGTTATTACACAATTTCCACTAATTAATATAAACTGGTTTTAACCGGAAGTAATCTGAAACGCATAGAGTGAAAACTTGTATTAACTCTGTCAATAATTTTAATTAAAACAAACTCTAAATCAAACAACATTACTTAAATTAAATATATTTACTCTCTGTGTTGGTTAGGTTTTACATTACAATACTTCAATTACAAAATATTTGGACTAGAGATGTATATTATTGATTCAGTTTCTGTTTATACTGTACCTGAATAGCCTATAACGTCTGAATATTGTATCAACTGCAATAGAAAATATTACGAAATCAGGGGTTTAGGAGAAATCTACCAACACAAAAATGCAATTTCAACATGTCAGCCCACGGATTGCAGAATTTTATCGTCGTATTAAACGTTTTACTGTGATCAGTTAGCGAGATTAATCCTAATCCATGTTTTAATCGGTTTTTTCAAAAGTGTTTTAATTTGTTTCGTGACCTGTGTTTTTGTGATTTTTGTTTTGTGTAGTGACTTTAATGTATTTGACACCTAATGAAGGGATTTCTTTCATTATTTCTGTGATCTGAAGATGGGGTTAGGTGTGATCGAGTACATAGGTTACTCGAAACCGCGGTAATCGCCAAGTGATTTTAGGATTGGATATGAGACAAGAAGCAGGTATTGTATCTAGTTAATTAATTGATAAAAATTCTATACAAAATTACTTATTTAATTAACTTAGTTAAGTTTTTCACATATTCTGCCATAAATTGTATAACTATCCAAAACAACTTATTGTTCATATTGTAAAATATCACTACATTATTATATATTCAACATAAATATTAAACATATACTTAATATTATATAATTCTTAAGGAAATTTGTTTTATATTCAACCTTCCTTGTCACCGCAAGAGATGAAGGCCTCGTAAAAAATAAATTGTGTCATCAGTTAAATCATTGTCGTTTTTAAAGTTGTTATTTAAAGAGAAACATTATAGTTTTAGCTTTAATTTACAAAATAAACACCACTGTTTGATTTACTAATTTAACATTAATAGTACGTGTTACATTTGTTATAAAGTCTTGTGAACTATTTATTTTCTTCTTTTTTTTTTTGTTCTATTTCGTAGTTTCTCTATTCGTACGTTTTTATAAATACAAGTCTGATGCAAATAGACAAAGATACAAATGTATAGTTTTGTATTATAGCTTTTGTATATCAAATGGCCCCAAGCTGTAAACGGGAAAAGATTTGATACTGCCTTCTTTAAAAAAAGGAATCATCAACATTATGAAAATGATTAGCATTATTTAAATAGTAAGTCATTGAAAATGTGGATTTTGTAATGCATCGTTTCTCCAATTACGTTTTTAGTAATTAATTTCCGTACAAATGTAAACACTATCATTTTAACGTATTATATCTATAATTAATAAATGGAAATTTCCCCATAGTATAAGAAATTTGATTTAATATACGGAAATTAAAATCTCAACACTTTGAAAAGGGTTAAAATATACAATCTCTAGGAAAATATGACACATCTGGTTCCAAAATATCAGAAATTTAGGATACCCAATTCCATTTAAACCATTTCCTGTTTCTGTCGTAGTTTTAGATCATATTGTTTTAATATAATTTTAGAGGAATTATTGTCAACCTGTTTAATAATGCTCTCGTTTGTACAGTTTAATAAATATTTCTGGGTAAAAATAGTCGAAGTTCGTTAAGATGCTCCATTGCTGTATTGTTATTATGTGATAATTTAAAATCTGTTAAATAAAATATTAACCTAAATTAATTAAAACTGGTCATTCTCCATGCCGACTCTTCATAATTGAAGTTGTGACCTATACGGTTCAAAGCCAAGTAGGCCTACTATACGTTTTCACGATTTTCTTGTATGACTATTAATCTCTCACTTCTTAAAGTTGCAGAGTGTGAAATTAGCCATTCAGAGAAAACAAGTACGAGCAAACCATTTTCATTTTACTTGTAAACCCCGTTTTGTTTGTATTTATACATTTCTATCCTGTTATTAATTTTGCTCTAAACTGTGTTGTCTTCATTATTTGATGCAATCAGGAATATTGATTAAAAGTATAGATAACAACTGGTTTATCCTTTTGTTTGTTCTTTATAGTTAGCCATACCATTTTTGGTTCTGTCTGAACTGAAGCAGCTTATAAGGCAAAACTCTTAAATTAATATAATAAGTATTATTTTATTATTATTCTAAAATTGGATGCAACGAAAAACGTAATTTAGAATAAAGTAAAGAATTAGTAAAGTAAACAAAATGTTTAAATATTTTTTTTATATAAAGACCAGTAAATTTTTGTTATATTGAAATGACGTTATTAAAATAATTATGCTTATAGAGCAAATAAATCCATGATATAATTTTTACAAGGGGAGGAAAATAAGGAGTAATGATTAAGAATGGAAGCCGAATTTAGTTGAATTAATTTCAGAAAACAGAAAAACTGGACTAAAATAATTTTAGGTTAGGCCTATAAAGTAATTAAAACTATTGTGTGCATGTTGCCGTTAAGACAGGTAAAATAAATTAAACACACAAACAATAATTTTAGGTTAGGCATATACCAATATGTTATGTTTATTGAATGTATTTATAATGAATGGACATTTAACTGTGTTTACCATCTTAGCTTTGGTGTAATAATTAATTCCACACCTTTATTATAATAACATTAAACGTATGGAAACAGTAAAATATTTGTATAAAAAACAAACTAATAATAAACGGCAATTGAAAGATTAAAATTAAGTGTATATGTTGCCGTTAAGGCTGGTAAAAGAATTGAAGAAAAGGCGAGATGAACTTCGATCCTGACGGGGGTTACACGACCGCACACATTTATTTTTTTATTACAATATAGGCTACTATATTCCATCATAGTCGATATAATTAAACAAATACATTATACAAATCTTTAGTTATTAGTTTTCTGCAGACTCTTACCGCATCTTAATTTGTGTCAATATAATATTTTACTCCAAATCCTCAATTATCAATATTACCACTAACTATCATCACTAACAAAAATGCACCAATAATAAACTGATATATTATTTGAAAGAATCGTTCACATATTTAAACCCATAAATTGTTTCACATTATATGTAACACTATTTTTACTTTTTTATACTCTATTTCAAAGCAGTTTAACTGTTCAGTTCAAGGACATTATTGCAACATTTATACTGATGTTTTTACTAGAACATAGAGTAATGGTTGCAATAAAAGTTTAAATGAGAATATACGGGAACATAAATGTTCTCTCATATGAATACTTTTGTGTCTCAGATTGTATTACCTATAAATGCACAATGTTTGTACATTTTCTATTGATATGAATTATTACTGCTGACTAATATTATTATCTCTATTTAAATATACAATAAATACACTAATAATCAGGCTATAATGAGTTAATAATATATATATGTATATATAAATATATATATATATGTACTTCGCCATATATATGCTGACAGAGTTTATTTTCTTTCGCGCTATACCTATATATGAATTTTTTTGTAAACTGTACTAAAATTATGTTTAGCAAGTAGTAGTATATATTTAGCAAAGTATTAACTATTATATTTCACTTTACGTCGTATCTGGACTTTATAATAAATATTGAATATCAGTGACGTTGCAACTTTTTTGGAGAAAAGTGCACTTTAAAGTAAAGTTATTTATAAATAATACAAACTCTAATTTAATAGAAGCCATTAACGTTTCTAGTGCTTTACTATGTACAGTAAATTTTGTAATGAACAACAACAAAGAAATTTTTCGAATCATAATTTTAAATAAAAAGTGTAAACAAATCAAGCTATAACTTATATAGATAATAAATCGTCCATTTTTGTTTGTATGCATAGTGATAATGTATTTTATCTCATCCTTAATTCACTGAATCTACTTTATTTAAAATACTGAAAGACAAATATAGTTATAGTTTTTCAACATAATATTTCCATACGATTTTGAATACATGTGTTACAAATAGCTTTAAGATGGTAGCATACAACTTTTTGTTTACTGGTTCCCATCTAAAGTATCACAATACATTATTCACCATACATAATACAGTATAATATATCACTAAGGGTAAGTGTAGTGCTAATAGAAATTGATGCATCCAAGTTCTGTATACACAATATCAGTAATGGCTTTAAGGCTAATGGCAGGAAAGGTTATTCTGATCAAGTTACTTATCTATATTATAAATTTGTTTAACTTTTTACTTACCTACACTGAAAAAACTCTAACCGTACTGCAAAGTTAAAATTAATGTTAACAGTTTTTCTGTCATGGTAACATTTATAATGTCATGGTTACTTTAGAGCTTGAAATATTTGCATTGCTGTAAGGTTTTTTTAATGTTGAGTTTTACTGTAAACTCTAATGTAGTAAAATGTCATAGTTAATTTAATATACGTAAAGGCGATGATTGTAGTCACTAAATTAGTTAATGTAACTATAAGGTAAATCTAACGTAATATACATCTAAAAAACGGAATGAAAACAATATCTTAATATGTTCACAATGTTAGCTTACTTACAAGGCATAAAGGCGGTTATTTATGCAGTGAACTGGGTTACATCCGTTGTACATCCTTAAAGACGGTAGCCTTTTCCTGTTTTAGAGTTACCCTGTCCACAATTACAGTTTCTCACGTTTTTACTATATTCGAATTCATTTTCTCTTCAGTACTCGGTAGACTAACAAGTAACAACAAAGATCACATCAAACAGCTATAACTAAACTGCTTCGTTTTCGATCTTCTTGTTTTTCAACATACATGGATCTTTATACATACATGTAGAAGCTTTGTTGACGTCATGGGGATTTCAAAATTATATTACAATTTTTAAAGGTAAGTTCAGGTAAATACATAGGTTAATACAGTATTATAATTAGATGCAGTAATTTTAAAAACTACCATAATAAATACGGTATATATTCAATGTTAAAATTTCATTACAGGTTATGGGAGGTTGCCTGAAGTTATACATAACTTTGTCATACTATTATAAAGATATATAACTAATCTATTTTCTATATATTTTAAATTATTGTTTTAATAATCATTCTGGTAAATATTTAAAATTAATTTTAGTAATCTATTTACACATAATTAGTTTATTATCAAATAATATACTTTCATTTCAGAAATTGAAATATATATACTTGTCCTATCCAATATGGAGGAAATCCATGTAAAGGAACTTATTTTTTAGTACCTAACTTCCATTTAACTGATTTAACATTACTACATACAACTACAGACAATTCATTCATATTATATCTTTTCAAGTAAAAATATAAGGCTCAAAGAAAGAAAATTAACAAAATAACATAATTTTTAATATATATACGTCAGGCATTTCGCTAAAATATTTATTAATAACAACTACATCTTACAACAAATTAACGATTTGTTAAAAAAAATATTCTAAAAGATTCAGTTTGGTTGTTTAACTGTTTAAAAATGTGTGAATGAATTTTTAATATGTAGGAGTGGTTTTTAAGAAGTACTTTTCCATTAAAGCCTCAGTTAGACTGTCAATCTCATCAGTCAATTAACATGAATTGTTTTAGGAATTTTTACATTTGAAATGACAGAGCCTTATTTAATTATTTTGTAAATATTTTGATGTATTTCAAAAACCTAAAAATAGCATATACAAATATTTGGATAATGAATTTTGATTACTTTTATCAGAACTAATTATTCTGATATTTAAAATAATTTATGTATTTAAAATAATTTACGATGTTTACGAGTATTGATCAACCCTTGTTAACTAATTATTAAAACTAAGAATGTTTTTTACTAACAAAAAAGTTACTTCAAACTAGCTTAACTACTACTCAAGATAATAAATATCCATCTTCGGTGGAAAATGTCGCAGTAATTAATTAAATTAAAAGTAATGAACTCATTATCAAATACGGTAGCTTTAAACATAAAATTTAGGTTAACATTTTTAAAAGTTGTAATTTAAAGCTTGAATTCTTTATTTTAAGATACAGTAAAAATGTTATGTCCTTAACTATGTAAATAACTACATACATTAATAACTATGTATATTATATAATATATTTTATAGTTATCTTACACTTAATTTTTATTTTTTCCAGAACTCTTACTATGTACCTCTTCTAACTGGAGGACCTCGTCAGTTAGGTATACAGAGGAAAGCTTGTCGACAAATTTCGAAATAAAATATCGGAGTTAAGAAAAGCTGTTTCTGTTGTGACAAAAATAACTATTGTTACAATAAACAAACTATATAGTAATTACAATCTTAACTAGTGTTAGAACTTTATTAGTATGAAGTTCACCACTACATCAACTAACCTTGCAAGGATGTTAGTTATACTGAAACACACAGAGCAATTACTCTTATGATTACAATAACTAATATGAGTGTAATATTTTGTAGATGTATTGCCTAATTTTATTATTTTTGTGAGAATAACAACTAACTTACCAGTAAAGGAACACTACAATATTAAACACTCTACCTAATGTTATAACTACATTAGTTTATATTCACTACTACATTAACTAGCCTTGCGACATAGTTAGTAGTGCCTTAATGTCATAGAAACATTAGGCTTACTGTTGAACTTACATTTGCTGCTAAGTTAATAACATTGCTATAATATCAAGAGATCAACAGTAGCTTACTTTATCAGTAAAGCTAACTACACCCTGCTGACCCGTAAACAAATATTTCTTTTACCGCAACATTAATTGTGTTGCTGCAAGGATAGAGTTTTTTCAGTGTATTTTAAATATGTAGTGAACTACCGTTGTTTTCTGTCTTACCCTTTAATTGCTCATATCTAAAAAAAAAAAAAAAAATGGGTAAGTCTTTTTTGTATGTAAAATTTTGGCTACGGATACTTCTGCAATACATGTCATCTTCGAAAACTGTGAGGTTTGTGTACAAGTTAAAAAAAGAAGAAAATCACAAAAATCGTATTTTTGGGAGGAAGTAAGCTCCCCCCCTCCCGTACTATGTAACGTTTTTGTTTTCCATTACTAGTCTTCCCTAATGATTGTTATCCTAAAGTTTCAAAACATAATACATTATTTCGTTTATTCTGTCTAATATAACTGTACTAGTTGCACATTTCACAAGGTTAAGAATGTGGTGTAAAGTTGAAAGCGTGTGAAATGATCCTAGCTACAAACACATTTTCTGGAAATTAATGTGTTATATTATTATTATATTTCATTAATACCTGCACTTGCGTAATACTGATCGCAGTCCTTTTTATTGTTTCAAATTACTTGACGTAAGTTTCGCCTCTTAATCAGGTATTTTTGAATCAATTAAATTCATAAAATAATATTTGCATTATTTCGAATAATGTACGTTATAATATTACATTTAGTTCACACAATATCACACATTAAAAAAGAAAGAAAGAAAAGATTTTTATATATTACAACTGGCAGGACCCGTGTAATTCCTGGAAATTTCAGTTTACAAAAAATTTGTAAAAAACTATATTTTTAGGCCAGCAAGGGAATCTTAAGCGTATGTAGTGTAACCTTGAACAAGTTAGGACGAGCGGGGCGTTATCTACGAAAAACTGACTGTTGAGCTCTAACTTGTCCAAAAAGGAAAAAATAACTTAGCCTCTATTTAATGATTTCTAAGGGAATACCGGGATCCAGGAATATTATGTATTTGGGTTTTTATCTAAGGGAAATACATTACGCTAAACAAGGGTGTGTCAGCCATGCAATTCCCAAATCTTAACATTGAACGATGCTTATGTAATTCAAGTTTTCAAGTTTAAAGTTAAAGGAAAAATTTTCTCAAAAGCCAGAGAAAGAAAGGTAGTTTTGTTCATATAAGAATAGACCTAAAAGAAAGGTGAAATGAGTTATAAACGAATTTTCAATATTTTAAAAAATAGTTAAAATGACAACAAAGGTTAAACGTAATATAAGTATGAAATAAATAAAGTTAAGTAAAGTTTAAGCATAACATGTAGTCAAAAAAATGTTTTAAGAAAAGGTTTAAATATTATTATAGAAAAAAGAGCTAGAATTTTCACACCTTAAAGTCAATAATATTTAAATAAGAAAAAAATTAAAGTTTTATAAATTCTAATAGTTAAAGCCAAAGTAGGAGAAATTATTAATGTATTAAAACACCAGTATATGAAATACATTTTGGAAAATTAGTTAACTCAAAAAACAGAGAAACCGTAAATTTTATCAGTCCCGCAACTTCCAGAAAAAGAAAGAAAACCTCACGAAATGGCGGTTAGTGCGTTAATTATAAAAGAGATACATAGTGCAAAAAAGAAAATTTCGAGGAAGGAAAACTGAAAGACGTTTCCGGAAAACTTGACGTGAAAGGCACGCGCGGGCCTCGGGCGAGAACGCGAAGTCGTAGGACAATCAATCGAATTCGTGGTGGAAGAGGAAAACTCAAGCAGCAAGAAAAGCTAACTCGCGGGAAAATCAGACGACGCCACGAGGAGTTACAACTAAAAGAATGAAAACAATAGACACTCGACAGAGATATCAGAGCAGATTGAGCGGAGAACGATGGGCCAATCAGCGACGCGAAAGCAGTGATGCCAATATAGTGTAAGTTAATTAATTGAAACAATGGAATTAATCAAGAAAAAAGTTCAATAGAAAAATAAAATAAACTGGAGAACTCATAAGAAAATAAGGGAAACTGTCTGGAGAAGAAAAGTCCTGCAAAATGGGAAATTTATAACAAGAAAAATGTAGCGCAAGTTACTAAAGGTTGGTAACAGAACTAGTGGAAATTAACCCTATATAAACGACGGACACGATGTCTTGGACTACTCTTAAATTTTTCAATGTGACTTATAAGTTATACTACTACGACGAAATTTTGACTTCGTTCATCTAAAATCAATAGTAATTGTATATGAAGTATAAAGTTATCAGTATTTACTGCAGTTCGGAATAGTTCATTGTTTAATATTAGCCAAAAAATACTGAACATACGAAGACTTCAATGAAGTAGCAAATTGACTTCATTATTAGAACTTCAGGGAACTCGACTGTCGAACATATGGACATGAGAGACTAACAATGCTGGGACCGAACAGGCAAATTCCAGACATCAGGAATACTTTTTTCTTTTTTTTTATATAAGTTGCAAAACCTGTTTGGTTATTATCGCCTGTATAACGAAGAGCATTCGCATAATGCCTATACGATCACACAGAGGTATGAAATTAAACTTTTCATTTACACACACTACAGACACTACACGATAACAACAATAATTACACAATAAAAACTTGTCACAGGGCTGTAAAGGGCCCTGTTACGTAACAATGAATAAAACTCTAACTAAAATAACAAGTAATAAATCTAAACATAGTATTTAAGTTACGTAAGTAAATGTATATGGTTTTTAAATGTTTCCAATTACATTCAACCTATTTAGGAATGCTAACACCATATTAATGGTTTGGGAGTCATCACCCAACATCCTCCGAATGCAATTTGGTAGGCAAAACATCTTACGAACATGTTTTAGCTTTTCGAAATCTAAAAGTAGGTCATTAATTGAAAGGAAATTTAAGCAGTAAGGACAAAGCAGCGGATTCCCCCGACGCATCAGAAACTCGTGGGTTAACTCAGAATGGCCAATGCGTAGAAGAGAAACCACCACTTCCTCTCGACGGCTTTGGCGGTTTGAGGATATCCATGGCCAAACGGTATCTTTAATTTGGCGGAGTTTATTTCCTTGTACTGCTACCCACTCTTCTTTCCACTGTCTAAACAGTGCTTGTTTTAAAAATGACATATAGTCGGACGACATAACTGTATTCACGCTAGACTGTAAGGAAGTGGCTTCCTTAGCAGCTAGGTCTAGCAGCTATAGTGACCAGGAACCCAGCAGAACGACACCCCCACGCCCCTTGGACAAAGTCTGTGCGTGGAGCACAGAATATCTTTGACCAAAGGGTTAAGCCGCGGTCAGACTAGGCTGGTTACCAGCCGCTAGTAACTAGCCGCTGGTGATATTACCAGCAACCAGCGTAGTCTGACCCAGCACTAGCAGCTGGATAATGCCAGCGGCTAGTATTTACTAGCCGAAAACAGAAGTCGAACATGTTTAACTTTTTAACTCTGGCTACCATCCGCTAGCAGTTACGTGACCTCATCGCTGGCGCCAGCCAGCCAATGTGAACCCTTATAAGCCCCTGTCACACGGAGCTGGTTTTTTCACAGCTAGTAACAAGCAGCTAGAACCAGCAGAAAACCAACATCATGTGACAGATCCTCCAGCGGCTAGAAACACTCGCATGAGCTGGTACCTCCAGCCGCTGGAGGGTTTGAACAGTTTAATATTGCAAGCGCTTGGAGGGTGACTAGCAGGTCACGTGACCGCCCAGCTGTAGTTTCTAGCGCCATTCCAGCCCCGTCTGACTGGAACCGTAGTGTCGTGCCAGTTCTCGCGTCGGCTTGAGTAAACAATCTCGTGGTGTGTGTTGTTGACTGTTTTAAAGTTTTGGTGTGTGGTTTAGTAGCTCACTAGTGACTGGTTAAGGAGTTGTAGGCCATTTCCAATATAAAGTTACAACTACAGTATGTGGAATTAAATTATACTAAAATGTTGAATTAATTCTTTTGAACCCTGGTCTTGTACCCATTATAATGTTGTCATTGATTTTTTTTATAATCAATATTTTAAATGCATCATATTGGTTATTATTGTCACGTTTATTAAAATAACATTCATATAATGAGTAGTTATTATTAACGGATAAAAAATATAAACTCAGAAACGAAACGAAATTGTAGGTAGGCCTACAAGTTTTGTTATTTAAGATTTATTATAATACTGTGCAACTATGCTTATAGATTTCAATCCTAAAATAGGCCTACTTAAAATGCAGTTTAAAAAAATGTTTTTGCATATCCTGTCCATGTTTTTTTTAAATAAAAGATAATAATTGTCATATATAATACCGCGATAAAAATAACGAAAATCATGGTCTCATATAACATTTAATCAGTTTCATATTCATTTTCATAACAATAGTCACTTTACTAGAGGCTACTCTAGCCTTGCACATTCAAATGTGAACCCTTTCTCCTGCGCTGGTTGCTGGTGATATTACCAGCGGCTAATTACTAGCGGTTGGTAACCAGCCTAATCCGGCTATAGGAGAGTACATATTTTGAATGGACTCAAGTTCACTTCTTGAATCCGAACATATAAGAAGGTGCTCCGGAGTTGGTAGAACAATATTGAGTGCCTTGAGTATTGCAAAAATTTCTGCTGTATATACAAAAGATGAAGATGGTAATCCATAAGTAAAGCTGTTTCCTGACAGAACAAATGCGCATCCGACTCTATTGTCCAGTTTATAACCACCAGTGAAAATAATATGACTTGATGGGTAAAGTTTACATATGGATATAAATTCCTGACGGTAAACAACATCGGGTGTAGTTTTTTAGATGTCTTGACAATGAGAGATCAACATGAGGCTTTATAATTAACCATGGAGCGACAAAACATGGTGTATTTTCATATATAGGAGATAGTGCTACCCCCAGATTATTGAGGATACGGATGGTTCTGATCCCAAAAGGAGCAGTGGATTGTTTACGGAATTCGTACTGCGGAAATAATTAATTGCTATGAATAATACAATATGATATGAAGGGTGCAAAGGTTTGGAGCGCAAATTACACATATATGACAATTGTAGCTGTTGTCTGCGTCGCGTGAGCGATGGCTCACCCGTTACAACAAGCAGACTGCTAATGGGACTAGAACGAAAAGCTCCGGATGCTAGACGGAGAGCAGTGTTAAGAACGGAATAAATATTTTTAAGAACCGATAACCTAGATGACGAATAGACTATGGATCCAAAGTCAATTCGTGATCGAATAAGAGCTCGGTAAAAACGCAGCATGCAGGTTCTATCGGCTCCCCAATGAGAAAAGCTTGAAACCCGTAACATATCTAAGATCTTGATTCAGCGTGATTTTAAATGTGTCACATGCGGGTTCCTAGAGAGTCTATGGTCGAATAAAAGACCTAGAAATGTGACAGTGTTATCGGAGTGAAGTTGGGTTCCGTTTAGGTATAAAGTGGGACTAAAATGTTGTCTGCGACGAGTAAGAGCAATGCATCTAGTTTTAACAGCGGAAAATTTAAATCCTGTCTATTGGTCCATTTTTTTAATTTGTTGATCGTTAATTGTAGTATTTTTTCTGCGGTTGCCATGTTTCTGGTTGCCACGTAAATGACAAAATCATCAACAAAAAGAGAACAGTGGTTAGGTAATCGGACATTAGCAGTGATGCTATTAATAGCAACTGCAAATAATGTGACGCTAAGTCCGCTGCCTTGAGGGACACCATTATCTAAATAAGGACACCATTCTCGATCTGATAAGGTGGATCCAAGGCGCATCCTAAAATATCGGTTAGGCATGAAATGTTTAGTAAATGCTAAGATTCTCCCATGAATACCCCAAGATTGTAATATATTTAGAATTCCTCTTCTCCAAGCCGTATAATATGCATTTTCAAGATCGAAAAACACTGCAACAAATGTCTGACGAAGAAGAAAGGAATTTTGAATGGCCGACTCTAACAAAACCAGCTGATCGATAGATCATCTTCCCTGTCGGAAACTACACTGTTCTTTACAGATCAGTTGGTTACTTTCAAAGTACCATACAAGCCGCTGATTGACCATCTTCTCCACCAGTTTACATAGAACGCTGGTGAGAGAGATAGGACGATAACTACTTGGATCAGTTTTGTATTTCCCTGGTTTTAGTAGAGGATTTACTATGGCCTCCAACCAAGAATCAGGAAAGATATGCTCATCCCATATACGATTGACTATTTGGAGAAGAGGTGCCCTACCAGACTCTGGAATGTGTTTAATCATAGAATATACGACATTATCGGGTCCGGGAGCTGAATCCGTGGCCGACATTAAGGCAGATTCCAATTCATAAATTGTAAATTGGTTATTTAACGGAGAATCCTGCGATTTGCCGATAGTGAATGGCATGGTCTCTTGAGTAGTTTTATATGTACGGAAAGCATCATTATATCCAGCAGTTGAAGAGAACCTAGAAAAGGATAGACCCAAAAGGCTTACAATTTGATGACTGTCTGTAGTCAATTTCCCATCCTGCTGCATCAGTCCAACCAAAGGAGCAGAGGAAACATGGCCACACACAGAACGTAACTTCTTCCACAATGTTGATGTGGGAATCGTTCTGATTATTGTACCGATATAATGGGTCCAAGCGTCTTTCCTGCTCTGCCTGAATACTCTGCGAGCTTTGGCACGCAAGAATTTACGATTTTCTCCCGTCGGTATTTGATTAAAGGTCCTTAATGCTTTTCTTCGTAAGCGCAGAGCTTCTTGACATTTGTCGTTCCACCAAGGAACTGGTACCCGTTTTGGTCGTGTTGAAAATTTTGGGACATTACTTTCTGCTGCTGAAATAATGGAATCTGTAAATATATCAACTGTTTCATTTATAGAAATATGCTGATTATTTTCTGTCAATGCAAATTGATTTGTAAAATCATTCCATAAGGCTTTATTTATTATCCATCTAGGTGTTCTGTTGTTCAGAAAAGAGGAGCCATTAAAGGAAATTTGTATAGAGGCATGTTCGCTGCCATACAATCTGCCATCACAGTCCACTCAAATCTTGTAGCTAGCGAAGGACTACAGAATGAATGACAAGTCTACGACTGTCCAACCTCCTGTCGAAGCTGCTAAGTGCGTTAACGATCCGTCATTAAGTAAAAACAAATCTAAATCGGATCGTATTCTCTCAACGCAGATACCCCATGGGCTGCAGGTTGCGGATCCCCACGAATAATGATGTGCGTTGAAATCGCCAAGTAACAGAATCGGAGAAGGAAATTTATATATTAAATCCATCAAGTCGTTTGATTGGACGGTATAGCTTGGTGGCAGGTATAGGCTGCATATCGTTAGTTTTATGGGAACAGCGACTCGAATTGCTACTGCTTGTAATGGTGTATCAAAATTTACGGGAACACCATCCACAGAGTTGTGAGCAAGTATGGCTACACCACCTCTTCCTCTCTTCTCTGTAACAAAATCTGATCTGAAGACGGAATACCATCTTAAATGTAAAGAATGGGTATTATGGAGATGTGTCTCCTGGAGACAAACGAAAGAGGAGACGTGTCTCGAACAAGAACTTTTAGATCTTCCATGTGACTCCTAACACCATTTAAATTCCACTGAACCACATTCATATTTAGGATCGTGGACATAGATAATTAATGAATAAATATATTTCAACAGTACATATTATCTATTGAGATAAATATGTATATTCAAGTTAGATAAATAACATGGTCCCTTTTCATTTTCCTGTCCTTGTAGCGACAGGATGGTTTTTAGGTAGTGTGTCCTTGTCCACTTCCATAGTTCCCTCACAAGTCTTGGAAGATGTTGAGGGTGGAGAAGGGCAAGGATCAGGGTTTTTAAAAGAGCTTTTAGGAGGATTTGTATTGGTACCTCCTTTTTTATTATCTTTTTTACTACTTTTGACATTGACAATTTTGCTTTTGATAGCAACACTTTTCTTTCCTGGAACGGGTCCAGAACTTCTTCCTGTTATTACAGAAGGACAAGTATATGATTTCTTGAAAAATTGCTTCACAACTTCGAGGGTTTAGGACGTAAGGTCTAACAGAAAGGCGGTAGATACCTGCATAGATATACTCTGGCAGTGTGGGTGATCCAAAGGTTAAAATTAAAGAAGCCGTGGCTTTTTCTCTCCATTTTCATTGCGCATTATGTGAGTGACTTCAAGAACTGACTGGCTAGCTAATTCGCTTTTTATTTCCTCCAAACTAATGGGGATGAAGTCTCTACAGGTAATGGCACCTTTTGAATAATTCAAGGATATGTGAGTTTCTACATATACCTTGATTTTGTCATAGAAAGAAGTCATCTTTAACAGCGACACACTTTGTTTTCCGCTATTAGTTTCCACTAAAATTGTGCCATTCTGTAATTTCCTAATGGAAAGTACAGGGCCCGCTGTTCCGGTAATTGCCTTGTTGATTACAAAGGGTGATTCCTTTGATAAATCAGAATCCTTTTCGGCATTTGAAAAAACTAAAAATTTGGGTGCTGGCAACTCAGATGGTTGTTGAGTAGCCCTCTCCTTTGTCTTTTAAGCAATTCTTTGTTTATAGACTCATCAGATGAATCCGAATCTGTTCCAAAATCTGATTTGACGGTTTTTTGTACCATGGGTTTGTTTGTCCAGCGCATCGTGTTAGGCGGAATCTGGCGAACTCGGTAAGGGCGTGCTCATCAGATCAAATTGCGATCATTTCCGAACCCTAGTTTCGTGAGGATCCCGATCACTCTTTTGCCAGTCTGGATGGACATCAGTCTGGAACCCGAAACTACTGTGAGGAAGAATCCGACTTTCTTCAACACCGTTAACACTTCCTGACCAAGAACCGAAGTGGCTGGCCCCAGAACAGAAACCACGCATACGTCTCGGCAGAGCAAGCTCACAGCAGCCTTCCTTACCAAACCAGAGGTTGCCAAAACTCTGGCAGGTTCAGCACTCCCAACGCGCAATTGCTCTGCACAGTCAAAATTCCCAAAAGAAGGTGAGAATAGGAATGATGTATTGTTTGATGTATGTGTGTATGTAATTGGATGGATGTTTTGTAAGTGTTGAATGTGTGTGCGTTGTTAGACTCGGGTACCGCGAGGGACGCTAAACCCCTCTTAGTAGGTGCAGCTAGTCTGCACCCCCCGTGCAGGGATCAGGAAGACATCTCTAACCATCAGGCACCTGTTATTCTACAAAGTACAACTTTAATAGCAACACTAGTACAAGACCACAGCACGCTGTTCAACTGACTTCAGGAGCGAGACCGCAACCGAGAGCGACTCAACCCTGCTAGTCAACCTGCAGCTCACGCATACAACAACAGCGTCAAAGACGGCCAACTTAAGCGTATCTAAGATCAATGAAAAGCATACTTATGATATTGTTCCAAATAAATTTGCCTGATTAAATTCACTTAAATTTATTGAACATACTGGGTTAGGTAGGATTATTAATTGATTGATTTCTTGGTGTATTTAAAAAGTTGTAACTAAATAAATTAAAATAAAGTAAATTCAAATAATTAAATAAATTGAGTAGTTAAATTTTAGTAAAAAACTAAAGTAAATTTAAATTGAGTAAATTAAATAAAATTATTAAAAGTAAGTAGAATAAGAAAGTTTTTCTGCCTTAATAAATTAAGAAGAAGTAAACTTAAATTAATTTGTTTGAAAGTCGTATTTGTTGGGAAGTTTCCAACAGAAAACCATATTTTGATTTATGGTTTTTAAGTTTGAATAAATTGCTAATTATTATTTTTCAGTATAAACAAGTTTTAGTTTTCACGTTGTTTGCATATTCCATCACAATATTTTCTAGTATTTTAAGAATATTACAGTGTTTCATCATCAAAATATCCAAAGCACAAATAAAATTATTTACAAGGTCAGTTCCACTATTCTCACTACTTTGAGGTTGATACAAAGTAGAAATAAACTCTTGTGTTCTAAACTGAGCTTAATTAACGGTAAATTAAATGTTGATTACTGGAAGGATAATTTTGAGAGTTTTTTAGTCGAAATATTTAGACAGATAGATATTAGACAACCAGTTGTATCACCTAGGCCAGACAAAAAATATAGCCTATTTCTTCCAGTAGGTGATAGTAACTTATTTTGCAACTGCTCTAGAGCCTTAGTGTTCCTGGACTTGGGGCACATAAAGTTAGTAGATTTCTTGAAAGGGGAAGTGCGTTGAAAAATCGGCTTCCCGAACGAGAGGCTCAATAGACCGTTGCAAAGTTGGCGTCACAACGTGGGGCCGATTTTCTGGAAAGTTGAGCGCTCAAAACAATGGGCTCTTAGATCGTTTTAATGTATATACACGACCCAGCGCACTGGTTTAAATTTCTATTATAATTCATTGATAAATTAGTGTAAATCTCGCCTTAATGCGTCCGTGCCTGCACCAGTACTGAAATAATGCCAATACTATTTTATGAATTTAATTGATTCGACAATGTCTGATCGAGAGGCGAAACGTACGTCATCAAATAATTTGAAACAATAAAAAAGAACCGTGAACAGTATTACGAAAGTACAGGTATTTATGAAATATATTGTACCCAGTCCAGTTAGGCAAACAAAAGTTATATTATTAATTGGGAAAGTCTAATGGTGATATTTAGTGCCTCTAAATCTTTCTTTTCGTTAAAATTTATGTTTCTGTTATTTTACTAAATCAAGTAGTAAGTTTAGTGTTGATAGTTTTGCATGCAATCCTTGTGAGATTATTCTTAACGCACTTAATTTAATTTAAATGAATTATTGTTTAGTTTCGTTATGTAAATTTCAATCTTTGGTGTCTATTTATATTAGGCTAACATCTGAAAGTTCCAAACATGGCTTTCCGTTTCTACACGAATTAATCGATTGCTAAGAAACTGATGTTGTTTGATGTTAATGTTGTAAACAGACTTAAAAACAAATACAGGTGTATAAATAACATAAATCGTGTAAATAAATTACATTAATCAATTCAATAAGTCTTGTCTACATTATGATATCAAACCAAAGTATTGCAACATAAACATCCGCAATAAATCTACAGTCGCTGTCAAGGTTAAACATGCAGCAGAGATCCTATGGATCAAAAGTGAAATCAGGAATCTATATTGCAAAAAAGTTAAACTCAATATTGACTTATACATAGCGCACTTGGATCTACTCAATTCAATTCATCACGCATTAATAGATAACGTAATGAACTATGTAAACACAGATGTTAATAGGGTCATCAGTCTAATCCGCCTTTCACAACACAAGAAACTACAATATTTACATACCAGCCAACACGAGTCAATAAACATTGACTGCAAACATATATTCTATTCACGCGTGACTAACTTATCTAATGCTCGTTTTGATAATAACGAAATGAACCTGCTGAACAAGGGCTTGAAGTACAATATCCCGAGGCTAAATAATAACAAACATATCATAGTTAACGCTGAAGCAGTAATTAAAACTTTGAAAGACCAAATGTTGCAGAATGATGTACGTGTGGTTGTTAACAATAAACTGAACAGTATCTTATACACACCAGCCAACCTAGAATGTAAACGCCGTAATCTTAGTAAACTTTACTCTAGCGAAATAAAAACACTCGGTACAGTTAAACAAAAATCAATAGATAATAACGCAATTGTAACAGAAGCGGATAAAGGCAACACTCTGGTTGTTTTAGGCCAGAGGGAGTAAAGACAAGAAACCATGGATATCATTAATATCCAAAAACTTAAAATAGATCCAACAAATAAATTCCATAAGAAACTAAACCAAACCATCAACAAATGCACATCTTAACTGAACGATGCGACACGAAGATTCCTTAAACCCAACAACCCCCAGGCACCATTGTTCTCCGGACTACCAAAAGTCCATAAGGAATACATACCAATCAGACCACTGATCAATTACACAACAGCCCCAAGTTATAAAACGGCAAAAAAGTTGAAACAGCTTATCAATAACTATACTACAATAAGGAACAGCAATAGTTTGGAGAACACAGCTGATTTTGTAAACAAAACGAAAAACATTAAAATTTCCTTAAACTATAAAATTATTTCATTTCATGTGGTTAAAATGTGTACCAACATTATGGTTGTCGGATCAATGAATATACTTAAAAACAACCTCATCAATACCAAGAAATTGCATAAACAAGGTATAGAATAATTAATGTTGCTTTTGCAGACAGTATTAGAACAAAAATTACTTCAGTTTTGAAAACGCTTTTAACACACAGACAGCCTAGCCATGGGTTCACCGCTTTCCGGATTATTGGCTGACATCGATTTGAACCACTTTGAAAATGAACACATACTTACTAGTGACAATAAATACAAGCATAACATCATATTTTACAGTCGTTATGTCGATGACACGTTTTCAATTTTGAATGGCTCTAACAGGCAAGTCGTGGGGTTATTGAACTATATGAATAATGTCAACCCCAAAATACAGTTCACACTGGAGATTGAAAATAATCAACAACTAAACTTCCTAGACCTAACCATTACAAAAACAAAAGTTAAGTTTGAATATAAAATATACCGGAAACCGACCACCACAGACGTCACCGCAGAAAGTGGCAGCATTCCATTGCTTCACACATAGACTTCTTACTGTCCCACTCAGCAAGATAGAATACCATAAAGAAATCAGCATCATTAAACACATAGTGGTAGCAAACGGTTACAAGAGTTCCATAATAGACAAATTGATAAAGAGCCATATTACAAGACAAAATAGAACGAACCCAAATAATGACATAACCAGAGACAACAAATACATTTCCTCACAATTCACCAGCCTCTTGCCTATTGTATTGAACAACATTCTCAAGAAATGTAACACCACCCTTGCATTCCGTACAAGTAATAACATATCTTAATCCCTTAAAGTAGAACGGACCCCCCCCATTGAACATAAATCTGGCGTTTACAAAATAAAACGCCAAGAGTGTAACAAATATTACATAGGACAAACCGGTAGACATTTCATAGACCGTTACAAAGATCACTTCCCCTGCAACAAAACCAACATTACCAAGTCACCTTGCTGAAAGCAAACACGGACCAGGTGATTTTAAATCCAGTGTAGAAGCAATACACGTTTGCAAAAAAGGCAGATTAATGAAAGAGGATGAGGAATTCGAGATCTACAGAGCCTTCAAAAACGATCCAGATAACATCTTAAATGATCAACTTTTCTTCCAATCGCATCGTTTATATGTTACAGCTTTAAATCAATTAAAAGCGCCCAACAGAGGTCGTTATCAGCTGCACTGTTAGCTATTGCCGGTAGTACTCCGACGATATGACTGGGTGCACTACGATGTCAGACACGTTGATGTTTATTTGTGTTAGCGTATGTGTTATGTATGTTTTGTTTTAATGTTTGACGTGCTCATATGAGTGAAATAACTTATCTGATGATGGGGTCAAGACCTCGAAACTAGTCAAGAACAACTCTCTTGAAGTCACAAGACGGACCTACAAGGTAATTAATATATTATATTTATTTGTGACTTGGTACCAAAAATGAATATCAAATGGTTTTAAAGCTATTAAATAGCCTTAAAAAGTTTAGCATGGCTTTAAATGTGCTATTAAAAATATATAAGGGACATTTCATTTCAATTTTTTGACAAAATTTTAATTTTTCGATGAATGCAAACAATTATATTAGGAGTATGGTCGAAAATATATTAAAGATCATATGTACATAATTTGAGCTTTCTAGTTATACTGTAAAAAAAATATGCTGTAAAAAAAGTTATGCTGTGTGTTTTTAATGTTTGACGAGCTCCTCTGAGTGAAATAAATATCATCTGATGATAATATTCAATTTTGAAACTAGTCAAGAATCAACTCAATTGAAGTCACAAGACGGACCTACAAAGTAATTTATATATTATATAAATAACACTAATATACACTAAATAATGCACCAAATATTTAATTAAGTTACCAACTATATTTTATACTTGTTTATTTTCTAGAAGTTTTCATATGTGAGCATAAATAGAAATATTTGAATTGTAAAGGAAAAAGAAAAACATACTTTGGAACATTTGTGTAAGAATAATTGACAGTGAAGCCTTTATTGTATAGCCTCGTATAATATAAACTTTGAATTGATATAATTTCACCCATCATACAATTTGCGTGTTTATTAAATATATAAACAGAACATAACGTGACTATCTAGAATGGATTACTTATAGGATTAAATAAATTTAATGAAACCAACCACTAAAGGTTTATTTAGTCTGGTAGTCTTAAGGGAATATTTATATTGGATTTACTATTTTAATTTTGCACATCGCTTCATGAAATTCACAACAAACTTTCCATATTATTAAAGTAGTTTACATTCAGTGTAATTTGAATTTACTTATAACTGAAATAGTATAATGGTTTGAATAATTAAGGATTTTCTGAAATACAGTTAAACGTTTAATGTGTAAAATATTATTTATGCGTAAAAACAGGCCTACGTAAATAGAAGGTTTCTATAAACTAGCTGAAACTTGAATTTGAGCAAAAGGTGTATTTTCATTTACAATATGTAATCAAACAATTTATTTCTAATGGTTAACAAATATAGTACTTGTAAACATATTGACTATATTATATTCATCTAATTTTGGTAAAACATTAATTGTTTATCAAACTCTTTAATAAAAGTTGACAGATTTAGAGGTCTAAAACAGATGAATTAAATATCACAGTTCTTAACATCTTATGTACATTAACAGCCAGATTCATTGATTTCCTTGTTACTAGACCTAGTAATTTATTGAGTCATTGATTGGAGGGCTTTTTCTACATAGGTTTTAATGTGATCGAAACACCTAAACCCACTCTAAAAGTCTTGATTGAAATACCCGTAAACTACGAACTGCGAAAATACTTGTGAAGTTTTCATATTGTCAAAAGAATCTTATTGAAACCAGAAAGCAAGAGTGCTTTAGTGCAAACTCCAAACAAAGAAAGCAACTAGCTGCATACTTTCTACAAACAAATGCAACGAGTAATGTGCGAGTCCCTTGTGTGCATTAGTAGAAGTTATTTGTGTTTCTGCTGGGAAATAACCGACTTGGTTTATTGTGCATGTGTTCTTTCTACCAAGACGTAATAGAAGAAATTCGTTTTTCATTGATAAACAAAACAAAACTTTAGGATCAAAATGTTTAATTATACTTTTAATTAACAGTGTAAAATATATAAGACTGAACACAATAGTGATCAAGCAAACTAGGTACATCTTGTAAATTGTAATAATTGTGCGCAAAACACTCACCCAGCCAGAGTTAAATTAAAAATATCTTTCTTGTATCGGTTCACATGTGTACATATATTAGGATGTACACTTGTTTTTCTGACTAGTTCAAGATCACTCACATCTTAAAGGTAACCGTGGTTTTCTGTGGTTGTCTGTCAGGTCGTATAAACTGGCCTATATCGATGGATATAGTCATAAAGTTTATAGAGTTGGTAAGTGTATTTGTCTATAAACAAATATTTCTATAAAAATATTTGTTAAGTGTGCCCAAGTCAGGAAAAATAGTCGAAAACCATAATAAATTACACATTACAAAAATATACAAAGACAGGGATTTGAACCCAGGAACTAAGTTTTAAGCGCTAATGCTCATACTACTAAGATAAAATATATCATAAAGTTTTCACACATTAGTTTCAAATATTATAATAATAAAGGAAATGAAATTAAGCAAGACCAGTCATGGAAAAATATGTGTTGCTGATTTTTGCAGACAAATAGGTTAAGCAAATATGGTAAGAAAACTAGATTTAACATACTTTGCTCTTAAGGAGCTCGGGGGAAATGGGGAATAATCATAAATAAAAGATAGGAGAGATAGAATACGTGTATAAGGACAGTTGAGGAACTATGAGGTTACTTTTGTAGCGAAAATGTTTGACAATACAGAATTAAAAATATTGTGTTACACCAGGAAAATGGTAAATTTAATTTCAGCAAAATAATTATTTAAAAAATATTATAATTCAAATTTTTGTATTTTCAATTCTGAATTCCATTTAGTTATGTATGTGTATGAAGACAAAATAGAACTATATTATTAGAGAATATATTCTCCATCATTTCAATTTGAACATTTTAGTACTTCTAAAATCCAGGATTGTATAATAATTCAAAAATTCATTACCCTAATATGGTCAGTCCCAATCTTTGGGTAACAGTAACATCATCGTCAGATGTTCTGCTCCTCACTCAGAAAAATTGTCAGTGGCGACCATTACCTGCTGCAACCATTACCTGACTCTTCCATAGTGCGTGGTTTACCTGAACCATGCGGGGTGACCACCTTGAAAATAATAATGTGACAAAATTTGTAATTATTTTGTTTGTGTGTTGAGTATATTTATTAACGTGACTGTGTTTTAAATTATCTGACGATGACATTACAGATTTTGAATTCTCCATCAGCATTAAGAAATCATATTATTAATAAGATCTTATCTCTCAGTTTGGTTAGAGATTTTTACCAATACAAATTATATCTATTGGAGTTATTTATAAATTGTACGTGCAAATTAATGAATTAATTTCAATAATTAATAATTTAAACTTGTATATATGCAATTAAATTACGTAAGTAGTATTTCAAGTCAAAACTACAGACCATAATAAGTGTGATGGTTGACCTCATAATTTTCAAAGCAGATACCATTATTATATTAGTTTATTCAAGTACTGCCTTCACTGAGACTTCTTGTAAGTTTTCTTTAAGCTTTGAGTTTAAAGAATCATACACAATTCAAAGTAGATTGGTTCTCAGTTTAAACTACTCGTATATTTAGAATTGTTGAGTTATGTTATGATGACACGTTTGAAGGATACCTCATTTTATGCCGATTATACTGAAATAATTATTTTATGACTGCTCCATTACTGTTGACCAAAAAATGCAAATTTGTTAATAAAGGAAAATATTAGTAAACTACTTAATACCACAAGGATTTCTATAACTCAAAATGCACAAAGAAAAATTTTGTTTTTAATCCATGTAGGCCTATTAAAACAAATTTTATAAATTAAACTTGAGAAATCCGATCACACTTTATTATAAGATCAGATACAATTATAAATTTAGTTGGAAACAAATTAAAAATTGCTTTACATTGAACACAGAACATTTAGATTGTATATGTCATGTTATTACCAAAGATTCCGATAAGCCTCTTAATTTAAGTCGGAAGTAGTTAAATCAATTTGCATAGTTTGAAATATCTCTCCGTAACACATATGAGGACTATGTATACATTTTAAAAGTTCTAAATGATTGCAGCAAGGAAATGTAATTCACATATTATTGCAGATCTGGGTGAAAATATGCAATTTAAAATCAATTAAATAGTAATATTATATTTCCTATTTATTATAAGTTTTAAACTTGACAGAAAACGAGCAAATTTATTTATAATAAAAGCGACTTAGGAACCCAGTGTTAAGTTAGTTTAATCCCATTCTCAGTCGTGCTTAAAAACTTTCTAGTATTTCAACCACGTCATTATTTTATTGTTTAAAACTTTTTGTAATAAAACTTTAGTTACAAAAGTCACAAGAACCTGATTTTCTTATTTTGACTTTGATTCCTTGAATACAGTTATAAAATCAAATTAAATGTTACTTAAATGTTTTCTTTGGGATCAGTTATGTGTTTTAAATAACTGCGACAAAAGAAAGTTTTCTGATAGTTTTAAATTTGTTCGAGCTGATTAATGTTTCTAATAATCTTGAAAGTTCTAATTCTATTTACATGATAAATGACTTATCCTTCGCGGTGGTTCAGTTTGTATATGGAATATCATGTCCTCAGCGCTTTTTTGTATTATACTTCCTTTTCACAAATGCTACAAACATTATTTTATTTTTATAAATGTACATTGTTTGGTGTATCGCATTGACCGTACTAGAAATGCTATTAACATCTTGTATTTTTTTTTTTTAATTGTACCAACTAGTTTGGAGTACATAGTAGTAAAATATTAATAATTTTGTTTGTCTAGTCACCAAAATAAAAGTCTTTGGCTAAGGCTTACTTGGAGAATGGGTACAAGTGGCCACATAGCCCTCTTGGGTAGTCTAGTAACTACCACTAAAAGTAGTAACTAAAATAAGAACCAACCCCTGTACTATGCTGTTGTCACTATGTCACTAGATGAAGAGTTAGTTTCGAAGGTA